>APFE030408753.1:0-23674 GCA_000404065.3 Pinus taeda
CATGTTTTAACATTCTGCCTCATTTTCAACTATCGTTGATTGTTCTTGCTCCTGGCAAGCACTGGGCACGCTGCGACTGTGGCCTTAGCTCACGGCTTCCTTCCTCTATTAGCAAAACTCGTCTCTGGTAAGTGAGCCTTCCCTAACCCTTGGCTCTATCTTCGATTTTCTTGTTTTGCAACTTTGTCTCTTGGTTGCTGAAGGCTTTGTTTGGGTGGTCGTGACAAGAAATGGAGCTGGGCTCATTGTTGGCTAGTCGTGTGCCCTGACACCTACATAAGTATCGGATAGGGTCGCACCTTGTTTTTCCTCTATCGATTTGTTTGAAAGGTTATGCTTCTTGCTTGGTCTATTTTTGAGGGAAGTGGCTTCAGCCTCCCTAGTTTGTAGCCTGTAATTTATGCCTCCAGGCTGTTGTTGTATATGCAACTATATTTATGTTTTTAGGAGACTCTGCTCATGTTGGTCCTGTTGGAAACTCGAAGTTTTGTTTTGCACTATTGTACATGACCTATATTCTGTAACTTAGCAATATTTTTGGGCAGTTGTATCTTGGACTATAGGTATTTGATATTGATATATATACACAATTATTTCTTTTTTATTAGGCAACCTCAAAATCAGCCTTTCAGTGATCTTCTTCTTCAATATCTGGAAGCTCTTCTCTATAGCTTCAGCCCAATGGAAACGCTGACTTTCCTTCTTAATGGTATCCAACATGGGTGCGCAAATTCCACTAAAATTATTTATAAACTTTCGATAGAAACTTGCCAACCCGTGAAAACAATGAACTTCGAACAAACTCTTAGGGGATGGCCAGCTGATTATAGCTACAAATTTTTCTATGTCCATTTTCAGCTCATTTTCTACAATCAAAAACCCAAATAAACTAACTCCTTCTTAAAGAAATAACATTTTTAAAATTTTATCAGCAACTTATTCTACTATAACTTCTCGAAAACATATCTAACGTGTCAAAAATGGTCTTGGTTTTGCTGAAAATTAGTTTATCATCAAGATATACAATCATGAATTTTCCAATGAACTCCTTCAACATCTCGTTCATTAGGCGCATGAAGGTGCTAGGGGTGTTACCCAATCCAAATGGCATCACGAGCCCTTCATACAGACCTTCATTGGTTTTGAAAGATGTTTTCCATTCGTCCCTTCTCTTATTCTAATCTGGTGGTATCCTCTCTTTAGATCTATCTTCGAAAAATATGTTGCTCCACTCAAGCAGTCCATCATGTCATCCGTTCGTGGCAATGGAAACCTGTACCTGATAGTAATTTTATTTATTTCTCTTGAATCTGTACACATCTGCCACTTGCCTCCTTTCTTGGGAGCTAAAACTGTCGAAACTGCACAAGGACTTAAACTTTCCCGTATCAATCCTTTGTCCAACAATTCATGCACTTGATTCTTTTGCAAGCTCACTATGTTGTTTTGTTGAACCTGTCTGCGTACTTTTTTTGCTCCTAAGTTAGTTATTCATTCTCTCTCTTCGTGATAAAATGGATAAATGACCTTTGTTAAGTTAGGAAGAAAATACTTAGGCTGCAATATATGGATTCAGACTTTCTTGTTTTTCTTCATAATGATTTCATGCTTGTTTCTATTTAGTACTATGATGATGATTACAGTAGTTGTTTCCTCCTTTTTTTGTATAGATCACTCTACAGTTATTGAACTGTGAGTAGTTACATTTACTTATCCTTTGATAACTATTCTTTCTTAACTATTAAAAAAGTAACTTTTAAACAAAAATAAAAATAACGTAAACAAAAACAAATAGTGGGCTAAGACATAAGGTCCTAAATGTAGTCACTAGAAATTTAAATGAAAAAAAAAACTAACTGAAACTCATTCTGTTTGCAAAGACAAACACTCCAGCCATGACCTCCCTTAGCTCTTGCATCATATTTGTAAATTAAAATATATCCCTTAGCTCTTGCATCATATTTGTAAATTAAAATATACTACATGAATAGTAGGCAATATTCTTATTGTAATAAACGGATCCTTAAAAAAGAAATGTCAAATGAAAAGCATACAACGCCAAGAAAGATATTTCCAAAAGCTCTGTTGGGCTGAATGAAAGGTCCAAAGAAACCATGGAAATCTATAACAATAAGCATCATCTGTTCTTGCAACTTCGATAGGGTGAGTGATTAGATTCGCACCACCCCAGTTCAACGGTGATTTCCACATGGTAAAATTTCTGGTTAATTTTAGTCCAAACATGCCATGAACATCAACACTCATAATACTACAATACATCAATGGAGACACAGACAAAGATTGTTGACTTCGAAGTTAGAATATTAACTATGAACTTATTAGGCATAGCATACTCGGCACTGTATAATTTAGCACTAAATACATGTAAAAAAAAATTAAAAACTAAAATACCATAATACTTTAAATATGTTAATAAGACATTTCAATGACTTATTAAGGTTATAAAATTTCTAGTTAATTTGTGAATATTTTTTTTTCAGGTAAAAAAACTACATGTCTTATTTTTTGTGTTTTAGAAAGATATGAGTTATTTCAATTTTTTCAAAAAGACTAAAATTGCATAATATTGCTTTGAATATGCTTTGTTTTTAAGTATATTTATTGTTCAACCAGCATTGTGTTGAAGATACTTATAGCTTTTTGGTAAATTTTTTGAAATATTTTATTAATATAAAGATATGTTAAAAGTGAGAACTGGCTCATGGGTATGTAGATTAGAAAATTTTCACACAATTTTATAAAACCATTTTACAACTGGTTAGATTCTTTTCCTATTCGACATTAAAACTAATTCCACCTAAAATCAACATAAAAATTATAAAAAACTAAACCTAAACCCTTAAAATTAATTCCACCTAAAATCAACATAAAAGCTATACAAAAACTAAACCTAAACTCTTTTGTCTGCACGAAAATACTTTGCTTTTACAAGAAAAACATAATGCCATTCCCCTCTTATTTAGGAAACTGGAAAAACTTAAACTTCCAATATTTGATGATGTATTTGGAGTACAATATAAACATGATCTCATTCCCTATTTTCAATGAAATTGAAAAATCTAAGTGTTTCCTGATAAATATAGGTACAAGTATGTAAAAGGTAAAATCATTATTTTTCATAAATCTCAAATTTAATTAATTTGTTGAAGATTGTAAATTTTATACGAAATCATTCTGGTATGCATTAAAATTAAAATCATTGGTAATAAGTATATATGATAATACTCATAGTTTCATCATTCTCGCACATCCCGTTTAAGTACAACCATTCCAAATGCCTCTTAATACACGGACTGCAATGCCAAAGAATGGAAGAACATGCCACAAAGTTTATCGATGTATCATTTCATCAGTTTTGGGGACATTTTCCAAATACGTATTCTATCATAGTTAGTTTGATTGTCATACCTTTTTACCCACAAAATTCATGAACACTAAGCAAAACGAGGCCTCGTTATGGTTATGAGGGAACGTTATCCATCCAGATGAAATAGCTAATGGGAAACCAAAGTGTGTTGTAAACATATAGCGTTACCATTTAGATGGATCATGTTGTTATGCTTTGAGAAATTGCTGTTGCGTATACTCTTTTACTACTTAAGAGTAAGATTAGTCAATTGCATAATTTAGAAATTGAATTCTAGTGGGTAAAGAAGTGATCGTGGGATAAATATGTATATTTTTTTCTATATTTGTAATATAATTGTTGAGGGGTGGTTGTTTATATTTGTAACATAATTGTTGAAGAATAAGGCTAGCTAATTTTATAATCTAGAAATTGAATTCAAGTGGGCAAACAAGTGATTGTGGGATAAATATGCACATTGTTGCCTATATTTGTAATATAATTGTTGAGGGGTTCTTGCCTATATTTGTAACATAATTGTTGAGGGGTCCTAATAGATGGAGAAAGAGATTTTTGTATTCTAGTGTTTGTCTTTAAAAAATGGCCCTTATAAAAGAGTTTTGCATCAAATTGTTGCAATCTGAAAGTGTCATTTTCTCAATAATCATGAACAACAAGAGGAACATCCTCCAAGGCTTGAAATTCACCATATCAACATCCAACTAGTAGTTCTGTATGCCCACAAGAGCCCAAGCTTGAAGATCATGCTTGTTCCTATAAAAATAGATATCTATGCCTTTGAAATAAAAAATGGAGAAGAGGCTACACCTTCATCTATTAGGGATCTAAGAAAATGGTTGAGATGATTACTACAACAAATATGTTTATTCTACTTTAGATGAAGTTTTTTATTAGTGTAAAGTTGTCAAAAAGTAATGACCTTTCTATTTTTCTCTCTAGCCTTTTTGCTTATGTAACTCAAATTAAGAAGCTCAAACTGCCCAAGAAAATAACAAATCAAGCTCTAACAATAATCATAATATTTCTAGGAGAGGAGTAAGTTGTCTTTTTGTCATATACTACTACCATTACCACGTTTACTTTGCAACATATGGTGCAATTGCTAGTTATGAACACTAAAAAATGATGTTTTATTTAGGTGAAGCCTATGGGCCAAATACCATGGACCAAATGATTATTAATACCATATAAGAAAACATTATTAATCCTAATATTAATATTAATAAAAATAAAGATAGCACATGGTATTAACCCATG
The DNA here is from genome assembly GCA_000404065.3 of Pinus taeda. NCBI lineage: Eukaryota > Viridiplantae > Streptophyta > Pinopsida > Pinales > Pinaceae > Pinus > Pinus taeda. The sequence continues at coordinate 4,646 of APFE030408753.1, forward strand.
GTATTGAGAACCAATGGTATTGACTCAAGATATTCACATGGAATGTAGCTTTTTCAAGGGGGGAATTAAACAAGCACAGTTTCATCTTTACTGTGGATCTACTAAGCACCCATAAGGATCAAATATCCTCTAGCTTAGAGTGAAAAGAAATTTGACCCCTCTCAACAGATAGATTCATGATGAGTATAATTCCTCATATTCAAAAGTTTAATAATTTATCATATTCAAAAATTTAATAATTATTTTTATCTAAACCATATTTTCTAAATTCGTTCTTCTCCATCCCTGTCACTGTTATCGCCGGGCAAACATATTTTTGTAAGTAAATTGAATTGAGTTTAAGGTAGGGTTTTACCCATTTCAAAATCCTCATTTTCCGTTAATATCACCATCACTCATGTGCCAGGCTCGATTTAGGTTGCGTCCAACAGGGTTTGCAGGCAATGATGGAATCTTGCGAGAGCGGCCGTATGACTGCTTATTTAATTTGGATGAACTGAGCCGTTGGGATCCAATTGTGATAACAGATGATGAAGATGAAATAAGTGAAGAAGAGCGAGCGATTCATCCACGGTTTCTTGAAGCTGAGACAGATGAGGAAGATGATGAATTAATTGAAATGATGTTGGAATATATGTGTGATCGTGTTGAAATAGATGAAGCTACCCATGAAGAAGAAGCAGAGAAGCCAACATGCGCTATTTGCATAGAAGGTTTGCATTTTGTCGAGGAAGATGGCAATGAAAATAGCGATGGAAATCGTACTCTGCATCGTTTACCATGTTCCCACGTGTTTCACTCTTATGACTGTATTTCAAATTGGTTTCACAAATCTTTCACATGTCCCATTTGCCGAACAGAACTTCCGCCGGCATAGCTACACCCATTGGTAACCAGGCCTCATTGTTTCATGACATTTTATGACATTATGGATTTACTAGTTTTACCTACATGTCTTTTATGGTAGGAAGGATTTACTAGTTCTGCAACATAATTTTTCATTAGAAAAATTCAATTATATATGCATTTCTGTGTTTGATTCATCATTATCATTGATGAAATTTAGTTATATCCGTAGCCTCTTAGTTATATAATGGTGAAAAGGAATATTCCAGTAAAAGGAATAGGAATAGTTATTCTACAACTTCGAATCATTTTTGTGTTTTCCATTTGAAGAGGCTACGGATAACTAAATAAACAGAAATTTCATTAATGATAATTGAAAGTTTTTAATGAAAAATTATGGTGCAGAACCAGTAAATCCATCCTGCGTATGTAAAACTATTAAATCCATAATTACATAAAATCCATAATCAGGCCTGATTACCAACTGTAGCTATGGCGGCCGAAGTTCAGTTCGACAAAGGGGACAGGTGAGCGATCTGCACAACCATTTTGAAATGCAGTCAAATTGAAACACATGGAAACATGGTAAACGATGCAGAGTACGATTTCCATCGCCATTTTCATTGTCATTTTCCTTGACAAAATGCAAACCTTCTATACAAATAGCGCATGTTGGCTTCTCTGCTTCTTCTTTATCGTTAACTTCATCTATTTCAACACTATCACACATATATTCCAACATCATTCCAATTAATTCATCATCTTCCTCATCTGTCTCCTCTTCAAGAATCCGTGGATGAATCGCTCTTCTTCACTTATTTCATCTTCATTATTTGTTATCACAATTGGATCCCAACGACTCAGTTCATCCAAATTAAATAAGGGGTCATACGGCCACTCTCAGCAAGATTCCATATTTGCCTGCAAACCCTGTTGCTGCAGCTATAAGCAGTTTTTATATATTTATAAGATATAGTGTTGATTGCATGGAACATTTTTTCTTGGTTGTAAAGTTGGAGTTTGCACACACGGTCACAGAAGGGGAGAAAGGAACAGCAGTTTCCATTAGCAGGAAAATGGAAGTATGCGTTCAGTACAGTGATGGTGCAAGGGGGACGCATGTCAACTTTACAATTCACGGTGAAGATCGACAGACTGAAACAAATATTGCCTGAGGTGAAGCAAAAGTACAAGAATGGTGGAGGGCAGCAGTCGCAATCTGGTGCACCCTTATTTGGAATTGGTACGGCAATGATGAAAAGGTTGCAACGGTGCAATCTGGTGCGCCAGGATCTAGAATTGGGACACTCAGTGATGAAGAGCGGCCGACCCTAACTGCAGCAACAGGGTTTGCAGTCGGCGCAGGCAAAGATGGAATCTTGGCAGAGCAAGCTGACCGACAACCATCCGGAGTTGGGCTCTGAATAATCAAGAGTTGTATGCCCAGTTATTTAATTTGGCTGATCAGAGGCATCCCTTGATTTGGAGGCCTCAGATCAGCCAAATTAAATAACTGGGCATACCCTTTCAATTATTGAGAGCCACAACTCCCGATCGTTGCTCTGCAGCTTCCTGTGCCAAGATTCCATCATTGCGTGTGACATCTGCAAACCCTGTTGCTGCAGCTAGGGCCAGCCGCTCTTCATCATTGAGTCTATTAATTACAAATCCTAGCCCCCGCGATCTGTTCATCATTTCCATACCACTGCACCAGATTGCGAGTGCTGCTCTCTAAGATTCAGTGCACTAGTTTCTTGTGCTTCTGCTTCACCTCCCACAGTATTTGTTTCACTCTGTTCATCTTATGAATTGGTAAACTGATATGTGTCCTTCTTGCATCATCACTGTACCGAACGAGTCTTTCCATATTTCTTTCCATTTAAGGACTCAGCGAGAGCACCTATTCCTGTTAATCACTCTCAACCAAGCTGTTACTTTCTTCCCTTGTGCAAACTCCAACCATACAAGTCCTATAAAAATATCTACGAGATGTAAATTAGCACTCGAAAATGGAAAACAATTGATAAAAATGGAGTAGTCTATGGAAGCTCACGGATTGCGGAATTGCTGAGAGAGTTACAAGTGGCTAGAATCCTGTAAAAAAAATCAAATTTTTTTTATAGATGTAGTGTTTGAATTATGTTTTTGATAGTGGAAATGGATTCAGCACCATCAAAAACCTAGAAGACACCTAAAATTATGAAGTTTAACAAATTTTATTTAGATTTCCAGAAAGCCCTCTCGTATTTATTTGTCATATAAAATATTCAAATTGTGTTTGTCTAATAAAAACCAACTATAAAAAATATAAACTATGAGATAAAAATCTTTGTAGAATTGAGGCTTCTCTGATCCATCATAGTTATAAGAAGAGCTTCAGCCTAAATCACATGAAAAAGACCTTTGTTGATGCGTTTCGAACCAACTAGTTGGTTAGACAAAGGTCTTTTTCATGTGATTTACACCGAAGCTCTTCTTATAAAGATAAAAATCTGTCATATAAAATATTCAAGGTGTGTTTGTCTAACAAAAGCCAACTATAAAGAATATAAACCATAAAATAAAAATAATCAAGTTGTGTTTGCCTAGCAAAAGCCAATTGTAAAGAATATTAAATGTTCCATGCACTATCTGTGAGAAATTGAGGATAGAATCCAAATAAACATGGTTTATTTGGAACATTCAACACAATCTACACTATAAAATATTCAAGTTGTGTTTGTCTAGTAAAAGCCAAATGTAAAGAATATTAACTCTTCCATGCAGACTATTTGTGAGAAATTGAGGATAGAATCCAAATAAACACATTTTTGTAAAACATTCAAAGTGGACACAATCTAGATCTAGCCGATTTAGTTTAGCACAAAAGTGATGTTGATAACTAGTATAGATCCATCTTCACTCTCGATCTATCTAGAGGGATGAAATTGAGGATAGAATCCAAATAAACACAGTTTTGTAAAACATTCAAAGTGGACACAATCTAGATCTAGACCGATTTAGTTTAGCACAAAAGTGATGTTGATAACTAGTATAGATCCATCTTCACTCTCGATCTATCTAGAGGGATCAAATCTTTTTTCACTCTATGCTAGTTTGCATATCACTATATAGATCGAAAGTAAAGATGGATCTATGATGGTTTAATTCCCCCCTTAAATAGGCTACATTCCACGTGAATACCATGGGTCAATACCATTGGTTCTCAATAAGATGGGTCAATACCATGTGCCATCTTTATTTTTATTAATATTAATATTAAGGTTGATAATGTTTTTTTGCTTATGTATTAATAATAATTTGACTCATGTGCTCATGGGGTAGCTCAAGTGCCGACCGTCGTGGAATTGATATGAAGTCTCGACGGAGATCTTGGGTTTGAATCTTGTGCTACCCTCGCACGTGTGGTGTAAATAATGGACATGTATACATGAAAATCTAAGAGTCTTAGCAAGCTTACAAAAAAAAATGGCCCATGGTATTTGGCCCATAGGCTTCACCTAAATAAAACCTCATTCTTTAGTGTTAGTAAATATAAAATGAATTATGGAGTAAATATAAAAAAAATATTATCTATTTACCATACATATGGTTTATTTATATTTTTATTAATTTACCATACCTCTTTTATAAATATGGTATTTGGCCCATGGTATTTAGCCCATGGTATTAAAATAGTATTTGGCCCATAGGGTTCACCTAAATAAAATCTCTTTTTTGAGTCTTCATAAATATAAAGAGGTTTAAGGACTAAATATAAAAAGAAGATTATTTATTTACCATACCTAGAGTTTATTTATATTTTTATTTTTTACCATATCTATTTTTTTAGTGTTCATAAACCTCTTTATATTTTAAATTTGTATTTTTATTTATAAATAATAATAATTAGATTGATTTCTAAATAGGGCGGAGATTAAAAATGTTAAATGTTAAACATTACATGTTAACTATTTACATTTACATTTATGTTTATGTTTACATTTATACATTTATGTGAGATCTACCCATACTACTCTCTTTATGACGAACTTCTTAAATGGGTTAGTCAACCCTTTACAATTGAGGGTTAAAAAACATATGGAATCCTTGACTAGGGAATTTAACTTAAACACCCTAATTAAGCATAGTTGTTTCCCATACCTAACTTCAAAGGATGCCTTTTTTAGTCACATATATAAAAACTTTCATTTTCCTTTGATTGAATTTGGGTATTTTCCCTTGAAAACAATTTAAGACCCTTTCCATTGTTCTTGGAAAATGGAGATTTCCTTTGCTTCTAGGTCTTAAATTATACTTGATTGGTTCCAAGGTGTTGGAGTCCTATGTACCCTTTTCATCTAAAGTACCATATGTAAGAGGGTTGGAAATGGAACCTTTTTGGTCCTTGTCCAACACTCAAACTCTCTGTTATTCTAGGTATAGGTATGAGGTTTGGTGGGTTGAGATCTTTTATATGAGATAGATTAGCTAGAAAATAACTTGAGAATTATAGTCATTTGACCAGATCCTTATTTCTCGGTTTCCCAAAAATGAAAATTTTCAAAAAAAAAATCTCATATTAATAGAATGAGATTAATAAGTCTTACCGAAAATTATGTTGTTATCTTATTTTCATTGGTTGCAACAAGGTTTGGATCATAGACCTATCTAATGAGTTCGAATCATTTTATACCATAGTTCTTATTTGAAGACAATCTAAATTAATTTGAACCCATAAATCCTCTTTTCTACTCATGATCTCATGACATTGACTATGTCTAGCTCCTTGTCTCTTGGTCTCTTGGATTCTTCCTTGAAGCCTAATTATTTTGAATACTTAAGTGATTACATAATGTATTAAGGTTCCCATATTAGTGGCAATGTACAAGCCTACATGGAATCTACTCTTAGTATAGAGTGATGCAAAAGAGATCAAATCCCCTTCTCATATCAATCCATTCTTTTAGACCTTTGCTCACCTCCAATGCTACAAGGATTTGTGCCATGTCATAGTATGTGGATCCTATGAAAGTTAAACTTAATACATAAAAGGCATGTCCAACATTACCAATTTTTTTTAGCACCTCTTCAAACCAAAAAATCAATAGTAGCATTGGGATACAAACCCATACTAAGAGAATCTCCTCATTGTCTAACTTGACATTGAATTTAATATGACATGTATTCAAAAATAGGGATTGATATTCCCACTTTCATGCCATGTCATAGTAAGTGGACCCTACTAAAGTTAAATCTACTACATAAAAGGCATGTACAACATTCCCAGTTTTTTGAGTACCTCTTCAAACAAAAAAATCAATAGTAGCATTGTGATACAAACCCATACTAGGAGAATCTCCTTAGTGTCCAACTTGACATTTGAATTTAATATGACATTTATTCATGAATAGGGATTGAGATCCCCACTTTCACTATTGGTGCAAGATAGTTTAGATACCTTAGTGGCAATTTCAAACACTCAAACCAAAAATCCTTTTACTAGAATTAGGATATGTCAATATTTCCACAATTGATTTGAAGTTTTTCTAAGTCTACTTATCCAATTCCTCCAAAATCATTGTCTTCCTTGGAAAACATCTTACCAATACCACTGTCTTATCTGCATAATGTTGTTAAGCTTTATTTTACCACCCAAGTTCAAGATGTTGATATCTCATGTCTTGTTCATATATTGTGTCTCTTTGTATTTATAGATCTCTTCTTATATTTGGGCCACCACTTAAAGTCTTCAAAACTAGCATATTGTCAACAAAAATACAACTAGAGAAATTATCTTACTAACCTATATCATAGTTTCAAAGGAAATGAGACTCATTATAGAACTCATTTAATGTGGTTATGGATTAATATCTTGAGTGTGGTAAACCAAATTTTGGAGGTTAATGGATATAAAAAACCAAGGTCATTACTCACATTAGGAAAATCACATTTTTATTATCGTCATTTCTTTGATCATTGAATGGACATATCACCTCTTCACTTAACTATATTCATATATTGACACCTTGATAGTTCACTTAGAATCTCCATGGTGGCATCCTCATGTGGTTGAGGGGAGATGCTCATTCTACAACCTAGTATAACCCAATATGGGGGGATGTGTAAGTTTGTTTATGAGAAGATGCCTCTCAGTTGGTTCCCCTAAAAATAAAACTTAAAAATTATGTTGTAAATAGAAAAATAATGTAGGTTATAATAAGAAAATGAATATGTTGTAAAGTAATTAGAAGTAAAAAAATGTGACTAAGATGTTTAAATCTTTTGATTTGATTATTGATAAAATATTTTAATACGAATTAATATTAACATATAATTAAAATAAGTTAACAAAAATCATTTTAATATGAGTGATAAAATGTATAGATTTTCATACGAATTAATATTGACATATAATTAAAATAAGTTAATAATAAAAAATAATTTTAATTTACATGATAAAATAATAGATGTACATGTTGTGTAAGATATTTTAGTGTGTATTGCATATATATTATATATCATTTAATTTTTCATGTATATATTCATCCCTCTCCGCTCATCTTAGATCTGTAATTAAGATGGATCTATGCTGGTTTAGATCCTAAATGATGAAGCCTATCAATATCCCACACAAAATCCCATAGACCAAAACTAGGTTGGACCAAATCCTTTGATGATGTGTAAATTGTTGTGGATATTCTGTTGGATAGCTAGTGAGATGTTGGATAGCTCCTGAGATCTATAAAAATTAACCATTTGACTTGGTCATTCTACATAAAACTTTAAAAAAAAATTATAATACAAAATTAATAATTATATTTATTACTATAATTAATAAAATTAATAATTATAATTAATTATAATTATAAAAATATAGAAAGATGAAGGGGCAGATTGCGAGGTAAGAAAATCACATAAGGATGCATATTGACTGATCTACTATTTTTGGATGATGTTTTGATATTTCTCAATGGAAGAATAGGGGATTTGACAAATATGAAGAACACATTTGCATTGTTCCAATTAGCCACTGGTATGACTGTAAATTGCAACAAGTCCACTCTAACATAGGCTCGATGTTCCCAATATGAAATACATTTTGCGCTACAAAGATTCCAGCTCACCTTACTAAGATTGGAGGATGGCCTTAGATACTTGGGTTACAAGTTGAAGCCTCTAGGGTATAAAATAGCAGATTAGACATGGCTTATTTCCAAGATGGAGAAAAGACTCAATATTTGGTACTACAAATACTTATCCAGGGCAGGCAGACTCATCCCAATTAAAGTTATTCTTGAGGCCACTCCAATCTATTAGATGCCATTGGCATGGATTCTTCGTGATATACTCTCCAGGATCCAGGCCTTATGTTGCAGATTCCTTTGGAAGGGAAAACAGACAGGCATAATTTTTGCATGGGTCAAGTGGGAGGCACTCAATTTACCCAAGAAATGGGGAGGATGGGGCATCAAGAAATTAGAGGATTTGTCCTCTACTCTAGTAGCCAAACATGGATGGCAGCTTGTTACATCAAACAACCTATGGACAAGGGTGGTTTTATCAAAATACATTGCCCCTCTTAACTTGATGGACTGGCTAAGACAACCTCAAAGATACCACACATGGGTATAAATCATATGGAAGGCTATAATTAAATCTCTCGACATCATCAAAGCTGGCATCACTTGGAAAATACAGTCTGGACTGGCTGTGAGGATTGGAATAGACCCATGGATTGGCTACGGGAATGCCCACAGGTTGCCAAATGAGATCAAGAATTTTCTCTGAGATATCAACATTACCCATATCGGCCACATAGCAGACCCAGAGCACACGACTTTATTTCAGCAAGCTTGGAAATCAGCCCAGAGAATAAACATTCCATAATAATGGACATAGCAGTGGAATGCATATATTAGGGCTCTTACTGAAGCTCACATCCGGATTGGCGAAGGGGAATATGAGGTAATATGGGCACTATCGAAAGATGGAAAATATACCCCAAAGGAAGGATACCTTGTGATAGCCGAAGCTCGATGTCCATAAGCCATCGAGTCATGGTGGAAGCACTTATGGAAGCTCAAGCCCCCCCCATGAATAGAATTCTCATGTGGACCATATTGAGAAACAAAATTCCCACAGGAGATAATCTTCTCAAACGAGCACAACACGACCATTTTTGGTGTTGCCTTTGCAAATGAAATAATGAATCTGTCACACATCTATTTATTGAGTGTCAGGCCACACAAGACCTCTTGCAATCGATATTAATTGTGGCTGCATCTTCGACCAAGTGGAAAGGTATTATTGTAAAGGAGGCCTGGTCATCATGGTGGTCAAGCATTGTCCCAACAAAGCTCTGGAACCTCCCGTTCCTCATCAGTTGGGGCCTTTGGATCGACCACAACAAGCTTATATTCCATAACACCTCTCCGCATTGTCCTTCCATCGCTTCCCATATCATGACTAATTACTCTATCATCCCTGATGACGATGAGACTGCACGACCTCAAACCATTGTTCCTGAAACCATTAATCATTCGGAGCCTTTGGCTTCTTTGATGGTTTCACACAGGAAGGAGGGTGCGATGGAGGGGCCATTCTGTATATTAGTTATTACCATTATTACCATATACAAATGGGATTAGGATGGGGCACAAATAACTTCGCTGAACTATCCACTGTAAAATTCCTCATACAATTTTCTTTGGAAAACCACTATAGAGATCTACAACTCTTTGGGGACTCAAAATTTGTATGTGACTGGTTAAACAAAACAACTAGATCTTCTCCATATACTTTGAGACATATAATGGATGAGGCTCTTCGACTTATTACATCTTTTGACACATTTGCATGCCATCACATTTTCAGGGAACATAATGTAGATGCTAAAAGATTATCCAAAGAAGTTGCCCACAACAAGCTCATATTCCATAACACCTCTCCGCATTGTCCTTCCATTGCTTCCCATATCATGACTAATTACTCTATCATCCCTGATGACGATGAGACTGCACGACCTCAAACCGTTGTTCCTGAAACCATTAATCATTCGAAGCCTTTGGCTTCTTTGATGGTTTCGCACAGGAAGGAGGGTGCGATGGAGGGTCCATTCTGTATATCAATTATTACCATTATTAACATATGCAAATGGGATTAGGATGGGGCACAAATAACTTCATTGAACTATCCACTGTAAAATTCCTCATACAATTTGCTTTGGAAAACCACTATAGAGATCTACAACTCTTTGGGGACTCAAAAGTTGTATGTGACTGGTTAAACAAAACAACTAGATGTTCTCCATATACTTTGAGACATATAATGGATGAGGCTCTTCGACTTATTACATCTTTTGACACATTTTCATGCCATCACATTTTCAGGGAACATAATGTAGATGCTAAAAGATTATCCAAAGAAGTTGCGGACAAGCCTTTTGGCACTTGGATGATTCAGGAACACAAGGAAGGGGCCAATTATTAGTACTACCAGTGGCATTTTATGGACATAGATGTGTAGCAGCCTCACAGCCAACATGGCTACATGTTTTTATTTTTTCATCTTAGTTTCCATATGTAAATATTCATATGTTTTGTTTACAACAAGAACAATGCGGTTAGAGTTTTTTTTTGTAAAACATTATGCTTAATACATCTGAGAATGATGCCTCCCTCCGTGGACACAAGGCATCAAATTTAGATCTATACTGGAGAACTTACCCTCTTACAACATATGCATCATGCATATACAACATGTAATTTTCTCACTTAATGGAAATTATGTTTTTTGAAGAAAAATTAAAAAAATAAAAATTATAAATATAAATATAATTAACATGGATCTTAATAAAACCAACCAATTAAACTCACACTCAAAACTTACCTCTCAAACCTTATCAATATAACATTATCTTTTATTTCAACAATAATTTAAAATAATATATTTTGAAAAGAAAATAAAATAAAATAAAATAAAATAAAATAAATTATTTTTAAATTATTATTTTTTATAAGAATTTTTTAAAATTTGGCATATCAATATTTTTTAATATATTTTTCAAAAAAATCTAGACAAATCAACCTAAAAAATTCAATTCACATCGTATAGAACTAGTAAAACCTAAACCCAAACCAAACCTCAAAACTAGTTTTATTTTATTAATATTAAAATAACTAAATTTATTTTATTAATATTAAAATAATCTTATTTTACTAATATTATTTCATTACAAATAAAATATTTTCACTAACATTTTTGAAATCCTCATTCTCCATAGCTATTGAATTGAGTTTTAGGTAGGGTTTTATTCTATTAATATTAAAATCTCTTGATTACACATTCGGGTGTGATAAGAGGATCTGTTCTTGAATATGAAATAGACTATATTTTTATAATTTGATATATTTTTATGGTATTGTATAGCTTAGTATAATTTGATGAGTATGTTGTATTTTGATAACTATAATAAAAATATTTTTTTTCCAAACTCAAAATATTCACTTAAATTTTAAACAGATATTTTTTTTAAACAATTTTACTTTTTACTCAAACCAATATCATTTTTTAAATCAAGAGAAGAAAAAGGTTAATTCAACCTAAATAATAGAAAATTTTACTTCAAAATCTTTTAATACTTCTTTTAATTAAATATTTGTAAAATGAATCTTTAAAATGAGAAACCATATATGTTAAGTTGAAGTAGTTTTACTATACATTTTGATATCATGCTATGTAAAAAACATCATTAAATCTAATATTGATATTAAAAGATTAATAATAAATTTAATATAATATTCATTTTGTTCTATTATAACATATTATGATATATCATGATATATAATTAAATTCTAGATATATATAAAGGGAATAACAAAGACATAGAGTGATAGAGGTGGAGTGATAGAGGGAGTGACAAGGGAATGAAGGAGAGAGAAAGAAGGAGAGGGGAGAGGAGTAATGAAAAGAGAGAGAAAGAGAGGAGTGAGAGAGGGAGAGAGGGGGAGGGAGATAGTGACAAGGCATGAGGGAAGGGAGAGAGATAGATGGGGGGAGAGAGGAGCTAGGAAACAAAGGGAGATAGGGAAAGGACCACGGAGAGGACTTGAGAGGGAGGGACAGAGAGATGGAGTTGGAAGCAGAGAGAGGGAGTGAAGAAGAAATATATAGAGAGAGAAAAGTAGCGCGAGAGAGAGAGGGGGAATGACAAGGGAGAGATGGAGAAAGACTGTGTATGTTTTGGGGTAAGATAGAAAGATAAAGGAGAGATGGAAGGAAGGGGGAAGAGAAGAAGAGAGGGAGGGAGATAGTGACTAGGTTGGAGGGTGAAGAGAGAGAGACAGAGGAGGGAGAGACAGAGGAAGGTGGGAAAGAAAGGGTGGGAGAAGAAGAAAGAGAGAGAGGATGTGAGAGAGAAGGAGAGAGGGAGGTGGAGAGAGAGGGAGGTAAGAAGAAAGACATAGAGAGAGAAATGTGGAGAGAGAGAGGGAGTGATAGGGGAGATAGAGAGGGAGGGAGAGAGGAGAGGATGAGGGAAGATAGATAGAAGGGGGGAGAGGGAGATGACGATTAAGAGGGAGGGAGAGATAGATAGATATGGAGAAAGAATGTGTATGTTTTGGGGGTGATATAGAGAGACAAAGGAGAGGTAGAGAGAGATAGAGATAGAGATGGGAGGTTTAGAGAGGGAAGAAGAGAGAGATAGAGAGAGGGAGAGATGGAGGGAGAGATAGATAGATATGGAGAGAGAATGTGTGTGTGTTTTGGGTGTGAGATAGAGGGAAGAAAATTTCTTGGGCTAGAGAGGAGTGAGAGAGGGAAGAACATTTTTGGGCTAGATGCATTTATTTCAATATAGATAATGATTTCTAATTCTATTTGATTGCTTGCACTAGATGCATTTATTTGAGTGTAGATGATGATTTCTAATCCTATTCGATTGCTTGCAATAGATGCATTTGTTTTCAACATAGATGATGATTTCTAATCCTACTTGATTTCTTGGTCTATATGCATTGATTTTAGTGTAGATGGTGTTTTCTAATCATATTTGATTGCTTGCAGTAGATGCATTTATTTAGGCATGCATGTTGATTTCTAATTACATTTTATTTCTTGCGCTAGATGCATGGATTTCAATTTAGATGTTGATTTCTAGGATTATTTTATTTCTTAGTGTAGATGTTGTTTTCTAATTCTATTTCATTCCTTGCATTAGATGGATTAGATGTTGTTAATCTTGAGGCTGTAAATTGTTAAAAATATGTTTCAATATTAGATGGAGGAGGGAGAAAGGGAAGAATATTTCTTGAACTAGATGAATTTATTTTGGTGTATATGGCGATTTCTAGTCCTATTTGATTGCTTGCACTAGATTCATTGATTTTAGTGTAGATGTTGCCTTCTAATTATATTTGATTGCTTGCACTAGATGTATTGATTTTAGTGTAGATGTTGATTTCTAATCTTATTTAATTGCTTGCTAGATGCATTGATTTCAATGTAGATGTCAATTTATAATCCTATTTGATTGCATGCACAAGATGCATTGATTTCAGTGTAGATGTTGATTTATAATCTCATTTGATTTCTTGCATTACATGAACTAATTTTAGTGTAGATTTTGTTTTATAATCATATTTGATTGCATGAATTAGATGCATTATATTTTAATCTTAAGGCAATAGATTATTAAAAGAAATATTTTTCAAATATATATTTAGTAATGCCTAGAGGGACACTATTAAGAATTAATTGACCTAGAATAAAAATGAAATAGATGTGTAGAATCAATCCTCATGCAAATTAATCCTTGAAAAGATCATCTCCCTTCTTCATCGCCAACTAATTACTGATAGACAATTACATATATTCAAAATATATTCAAAATTAATAATATATAATTGCGTACAACAATGTATTCAAAATATTTACAAGAGGAGAGGATATATTTTTTAAAACTAAAAACAAATCAAAATATTCTTGAAAGATATATGATAATTGTTTGGATGTAAATATTTTATAAATTTTGCCACCCATTAAAAAAATTCAAAAATATACTATTTCTTGACTTTGCAAAATAAACTATAGATAAAAACATCATCAAAATATTCTTGAAGGAAATAAATTATTTCAAACATTAGCAAAGAAACAAATTATTTCAAGAGGAATATTAAGATAGTAAATTATTAAAAATGCTCGTCAATATATATTTAGTAATACCTAGAGGGACACTATTAATAATTAATTATTTGTTAGAAGTTGTGATACATAAAATTAAATGAAATATATATGTAGTATCAAGCCTCCTACAAACTATTGAAAATATTGTCTCTCTTCTTCATCACCAACTAGTTATTAATAGACAATTACATACACATATAAACATATAACACAACAATTGTAACATTCACAAACACTACCATCCAAATCCAAACATGTAAAACACAAAAACCACTCAAAACATCCAAAAAAAGATGTATAAACCATTCTGGACAAACAACACAGACTAAATTAAAGAAGAGAATGATATGGTCATGCCAAGCAAAGAAAACAAATGAGAATTTTCAAGTTAATATCAAACATATACATAATAATGATGATATAAAATTGTGGCATTGTTGCCCTCAACTCGAACCCACTTAGATCCATCTAACACCGGATCTATCATGCAGCGAGAGGGACCGAATCCCTCGAGGCACAAACCTTTCCTAAAGTTCTACACTCCAAAAAGAAAGTTTGCACCTCGAGGGATTTGATCCCTCTAGGTGAATGATAGATCTAGTATTAGATGGATCTAAGTTGGTTAACACAACAAAAAAAGATAACCAAATTTATATGGTAGTGCATTTAACCTTTTGTACAGCCTTACTATGTTTGATTCATCATTATCATTACAAAGGGAAAAATGAAATTTCCTTTTATATAGCTATATGTGTAGCCTCTCCAACTAGAAGACATAAAACTAATTCAAAATCAAATAATTATAAAAGTCCATTTTTGTACAAAATTTCGGATATAATAATGATAATATTTAAGGTGGGGTCGATGTTTTATGCATTTTTTATTTGTGTTAAGTTCATCATTATACAAAATATGAGTTTTAAAATGAATATATTGAATTTTGGTGAATTTTTTTTTCTTTTAGTGTTAATGGTTTATGATTTCTTTTTAGTGTGTTGATTCTAGATTATTGAAATAATATAGGTTCCTCGGTCCAACCCAATTTAAACTTGAGTCTATGTGCGTCACTATTTGTAGCCCTATAAATATGAGTTAGACATATATGTGAAAGATGTATGTGGATTCAAAATTTTATCATAGAAGGGTTGTGTTGTAGCAGCTACAACCACCCTCCAAAACTTGGGCCTACATCCAAACTCAGAGACTCCCTTGAGAGTTTCACTTGATGGTTGCATACACTCAGGTTCACTCTTTAAGCTCATGTGAGCCTTCACACCCACCTCTCTTGTTCATTCCACCCAAGCTTTTGCATGTTGATGTCAATTTCTTGCTTGCGACCATGTTCTGGTCAAGGTCTTAGCTTGATGTGTACATGTCATGTTCACTATGAAATCATTTGTCACACTGACACACAGAGTCCTATTCACTGTTGCACAAGCGTCGTCATGGTCGATCAAAGATTAATCACGAGTGTCGCGCTTGTCGCTTACACCGTCATTCAATCATGTTGAACATTTGTGTCTGGTTGGTTTGAGTCGTCTCGTCATCAAGTCATGGGGATGTGTGTTGTAAGATCACATTTTCATCTTTGACTCATCCACACACTTAGCCACGTTGTTGAGGTTATCACAACCAAACTCCCCTCTGACAGTCAAACATAACCCTGCCATCAACTCGATCGATTGTCACCTAGAACAGTGCAAAAGCACCAAGCAAGTCTTTTCAAGTTGCACTGCCTGCAAGCAATTCCATCAACCTTCATGCTGGCCACCTGAAGATTTTGTTGTAGGGTAAACCACCCGCACATACCCACAGTATCCATTTACCAAAATAATGCATCCAAAACTGTCCCAGGTCATTGGACTCTACAATGGAATCAAATATTCAAACCATAAATGGTCATGGCCCTTTATAGGCTCCTTTCTTATCAGAACTTTAATCACCTTGCGTGAACCTTCCTATCAGGACTATATTAAATCCCTTCAACCATAGGTTATGCCTTTGGTTAACTCCTCGTTGCATATATATAATGCCTTTCCCTTTACTAAAGGGAAAATCATACACATACCCACCTTTTCTACCTTTATATGGTTCCTGCACAAATTTCGAGCTTAAAATATCTATCGCAATCACTATCAACTATCAGGACTTCCACAGTCTTAACACATATGCACCATCCCTTCTCTGACTCCAATCTCCACTATCGAAATGCTAAAGCATGTTTTCACGTTAAAAATCCCACACCATATAAACTATCGAGCATGATAATATATGGGAATACAAAGGAAATTCCCCTCCTAATAACATCCATGGACTTTAAATATATATAGACCTGCAACTATGATTATTGTCAGGTCCGGTCACTATTTACTCCACGCTTCCACTACGCTGAACTTTGATGTTTCTGAACTCCGTTATTCTGATAATCGCTATCGGATATCGCTCATCCACCCACACATTACTTCTTCTGTTGTGAACTTCTGATTGCGCAATCGTTGATTAGATTATCGGTGATATCACCAATCGCTCATCGGAGTATCGCTAGGTTTGTTATCACTGTCCCTTGGCACCTCTGAAATGTGTTTGTGATTTAAATCATGGTCATTGATATTTGAAGATCCAACGGCTACTCAGTATCAATTCTGGACTTCTCTGCTCATCCCTTTTACTTGGAAAGTTACGTTGTTTCTTCAATTTCTCGGTGATTTGGCTTCTTTAAAGGTTCTTCCCTTTTGCTCATTCACATCTTGTCCTTCATTCTGGGCTTAAATCCTCACTCTCCTTTTATCTATGTCCTTCTTGCAGAGCTCTAATGGATTCAATGATCCATTTCGATTCTTCTGAATCGTGTTCCTCTCTCTCTGCTTCTGTGTCCTTCATAATTCTACCTGCAACTTGGAGAGCCTACGAATTCATAGTAAATCACTCATGAAATGCTTCTTAAACATACTGACAGAGACATGAATCGATCTTTCATATATTAATATAAAAGCTCAGATTACATTTGAGACTCTTCGGTCTCACACACACACACATACATAGGCCTAATTCTACTATTAGTGGCCTCTTCCTATTGAACACGCAGGTTCACTATTTAAAAGAATGCAATGGATTGGATCATTGGAGGATCCGATCACCCCTCTAACAAAATCTGTAAAGCTCTTTGCATGCATACATATGTGGAAAACTTTATCCACTCCATATTTTTCTCTGTTTTAAAACAAAAAAGTCTCCTTATCGCTCAATGATCCCTATCTACTCTAATTAATTCCTAAAAACTCTCTCTTGCTCCTAGAGAGTTGGATTTGACTCCTACCACTCATGTTCTCATTTATTTATTTTGAGAACATTTAGATATTATCACATTATCTAATAAAATCACACTTAAAGGCCTAACTATTGCATAAACTTGATAGCTAGGAAAACTATTTCCTAAAATGCATGACCCCATATGTCTACTATTTATAATGATTTTCCTTTGGCTGAATTCTCCTGCATCAGACTCCCAAAGTAGAAAATATTCATTATCTCCTAATCATGTGTCTTTTGGTTTTGGTCTTCCTGGATCCCATGCTTTTTTCTGTAATTGTTCGAATGCTCTGCTTTTTTACTGTTGTTGTACTTTTGTTGTCTTTTGCTCCATTCTCTTCTTCCTATCAATCAGGTTCAACTTCTTATTGATCTTTCTTGATATTGTTACCATTTTCCTATGTTTGGATTGCTTCATCATCTTCTGCCATATTTCTTCAATTTCTATGTC
This sequence comes from Pinus taeda, assembly GCA_000404065.3. NCBI lineage: Eukaryota > Viridiplantae > Streptophyta > Pinopsida > Pinales > Pinaceae > Pinus > Pinus taeda. Next base: position 22,419 of record APFE030408753.1, read on the forward strand.
CAACATATCTTTGGGTTGGTCCATCTTCTGCTTCATATTTCTTTGTTCCAGGTTACGGTTGTTGTCTTCTATGCTGACTCTTGCTTTTCTTGCTTCAACTTTTTGTTTTCTTGCTCAATGCTTGTTGTGACTCCTATGTTGAATTCTCTTTTACTTGCTTTATTCTTTGGTTTACTTGCTTTACTGACTTCCTCCCTATCATCCTTACCCTCTTTCATGATTGAATCATGACTATCCGACACTTCCTCCAGCGAATTAATTTCTCCATTCCATGGATTGAATTCTTCCATATAATTCTCTTATTTCACTTTTATTTGGTTTTTCACTTGTGTCAAATATCCTCCAGCATTTTCAACAAAACTTGCACACTCAAAACACTTGTTAAAATAAAAAATATAAGGTTTTTGTGCCTTATCTTCCTTTGAAAACAATTTAGTTTGTTGCTCCCTTTTCTCCTTATCCTCTATTAGCACATCAGTATGTTCATTCGAATTCTTAGCAGAATTCATGAGAATGTTAGTTAGTCTGTCTTCCACACCATCTGTTCTAGTGATGTCTCCCTGCTTGGGTTCACAATAGTGAAATTCTCCTTCCTTAACCTATTACTGGTTATCTTTACTTTGAAATTGTTTGATTCCATCTTCAAACAACCTCTGATCAATCTCTTTGATCACATACTCATATCCATTCATGCTTTTTAATGACCCTGCAAACAAATTATTTCATCTTCTTGTCTCCATGGCTACTTGAGACATGTATTCTTCTTCAGAAACTGTAACTGCGCCTTCTGTTCTACCATCAGGTTCTTTCATTAGTTTCTCCAGTAGTTCAATCTCCTCTTCACACTTAGCAAGAACTTCATCATAATGCTCTCTTCTAGCTTCATCCTTCACATGCTGTGTTACAGTATTAAAATGTTGTCTTCCTTTGACCCTTGTACTCTCAAGGTCTTTCTGTTGTAGCAAATTCACTACTTCCCTCTTTCAAGAGGTCTTCTTCATCATAATTTGTTCTCCTAGAGTACTCCTCCAGACTTTCGACATCTTCAAAAGATTGTCTATCCTCTTCAAAACACTCCTTTGTTAATGTTATTTCTCTCTTTTCTAAGTCTTTCCCATAGAATTCCTCTTCCTTAAAATCTTTCAGTAGATGTTCTTCTTCTTCCCGGAATGTCTCAACAGTTTTCATGGCTATTTCCATTGTGCCTATCATCATGGTGAATTAATGATCCTTTTCTATGTTTTCAACTAACATAG
>APFE030408760.1:0-25866 GCA_000404065.3 Pinus taeda
ATATATATATATGTGTGTGTGTGTGTGTGTGTGTGTGTTGTTATGATTATGTTTATACTTGTATTTTTCTAGTCTAGTTGACCTTGCGGATGAGATATCCTCCCCGAGCTACATTGAGGTGTGTTGATTATGTTTATATTTTGGTTTAGCTGACATGGTATATTTGGCAGGAAAGAGATAAAAAATGACTAGAAAGATGGTACACTACAGTTCCCAATATTCTCTCTATGGGTTAAATGAGCAGCATGGTGTGGGGCACTCTTCTTACTTAGCAAACACATTGAGAATTTTGAAGCAAGAATTAAGAAGTTACAAAGACGATAATGACATAATCATGCAAGAACAAGAGAAACAAACAAAAGTCAATGCAATAATCCTTAAGAGTTTTTCAAAATTGCAAAGACAAGGACCACTTCGGATCAACCATGGACAGGAGGAGAAAACTAATGGGGCATATGGAAGTAGATCTCATATTGGACACATGTGAGATAGGGATGACATGGTTAGAGATGGAAGGTTCTTGGAGACTCTAGATATGGGAGGCGATGGACACAAGTATTATTCTAGTTATGGTTCTGACAGACACTATGATCGTAATTTTTATCATCCTTACATGAGGAGTGACAGGGGATATTTTACAAATGAGTTTAAGAAAGCTAAGCTACCTACTTTTCATGGATATTTGAAGAAGACAAGGGATGTAAAGGCTTGGTTACTTGAGATGAAGAAGTCCTTTGAATTGCATGAGTATAGAGAAAATATGAAGGCTAGAATAGCTATCTTCAGCCTCAAAGGGAAGTCAAACATTTAGTGGGAAGATGTGAAGCGGGTTAGAGACATCAAGACAGAGGAGTTGAGTTGGCATGAATTCAAAAGTTTTTTTAGGAAGAATTACTTGTTAGAAAGGTACCACAATAGTAAGGCAAAAAAAAAATTACGAGTTAAAGATGGGATTGATGAGAGATGAGGAGTGTACGACTAAGTTCCTAGATCTAATGAGGTATGTACCATATCTTAAGAATGAGAAGGCTAAAGTTCAGAGATTTGTTAGTGGATTATCATTAGCTTTTAGAGATAGGACTGAGTAAGATGAGCCTCAGTCACTTGAGGAAGTTATTGGGAAATTGAAGCATTTCTATGAGTAGTCAAAGGATAAGAATGAATATCAGTAAGGATGGAAATGGAAAGATAAAGGTAAAGGTAAATGGCAGCCGAAAAGAGCAAGGCCTCGGAATGCAGAAGAGAAAGGAAATGTTGCACCATACAAGAAATTCAACATATCTAGATAGGGACATGGGTCACAACAATAGAATAGAGGTGATGGTACATAAAAATTGGAGTGTTGGAAATGTGGTAAGGAACATCTTAAGAGATTTTTCCATAGAATAAGGGTGGTAGGCCTTAGATCTATAGTGCACAAGAGGCATATATTGTTGTGTATGTTGGGCATATCATTCCTTGTATCTATGTTGTGTTGAATAAAAAGCAGGCAGAGCACAAGGAAATTGTTATTGAGATGGACGGTAAGCTTTTTGATCAAGTTGTTTCCATTTTTATTGACCCTGGATCTAATTATACTTATGTTAGTCCTAAACCGGTGGATAAGTGTGGTTTGAATAAAGAAGTGCATGTAGAATCCTAGTTAGTGCAGTTGGCTGCAGCTACAAAGAAGAGAGTATATCACTAGGTAAGATCTTGTGCATTCAAGTTGAATGTTATGCTTACATAAACACATTTTAATGTATTATTGTTGAGGTCATATAATATGCTAGTTGGTACGAACAAGTTATATCTTCATAGGACCAAAGTGGACTGCTATGACAAATTCATTGAGTGCTTGGATGAAAATGGAGAGCAAAGAATATTATAGGGTAAGAAAAAGGCAACATTAGTTTGAATGGTTACAACTATGCATGAAAAGTGTAGTTGCAGAAAAGGGTGTGTGTTATTTGCAATGCATATTTATAGTGACAAAGTTAATGATGTTGAGGACGTGGAGGTATTGATCAAGTACTCGATATTGTAGCATTTTTAGGATGTGTTTCCATCTGAGATTTCAAAGTTTCCACATCACACAGAAGTAGACTTTTCTATTGAGTTGGTACCAGTGGCAGTACCAACATCAAAGGCACCGTACAAGAGATGCATGACAAGGGATACATTAGGCCAAGTGTATCACCTTGGGGTGTACCGGTATTGTTTGTAAAGAAGAAGGATGGTACTCTCAGGTTATGCATTGATTACAAGAAGTTAAACAATGTGACCATCAAGAATAGGTATCCGTTGCCAAGGATTCATGACTTATTTGATTAGTTGAAGGGAGCAACAATGTTCTCAAAGATTTATTTGAGATTCAAATATCCTCAAGTATGCATAAAGGAAGAGGACATACACAAGATAGCTTTCCGGACTAGCTACAGGTATTATGAGTTTGTTGTAGTTCCATTTGGTTTGACTAATGCTCCAACTACCTTTATGCGCTTGATGAAGAGTGTGTTTCATCCTTATTTGGACAAGTTTGTTATTATGTTCATTGATGACATCTTGATATATTCTAAAAATTAGGAAGAGCATGTCGAGCATTTAGTAGCAATGTTGAGATCACTAAGAGAGCTTCAGTTGTATGTTAAGCTTAGAAAATGTAGTTTCCTTCAGATAGAGGTACATTACTTAGGGCATGTGGTCTCCTAGGAAGGTATAACAGTGGACCCAGAGAAGATAAGGGCTATCATGGAGTGGACAGATCCTAGAAATGTGGAAGAGGTAATATCATTTATGGGGATAACAGGCTACTATAGGAGGTTCATCAATAACTTCTCCTGGATTACATATCCTACTATGTCATTGCGAAGGCAAGGTAAGAAATTTGATTGAAAACAAGAATGTGCAACAAGTTTTGAGTAGTTAAATTTGTTTTTGACAAATGCTCTTGGCCCAGGTGGATATTGGTGGCCACTTTCCTATTCTGCTTGGACCCCCACCGTTGTTTCTTTTCAGTTTCCTTAATTGTAGCACAACTTACTATTTTTGGCATTTTTTCAGATCCTAAACTTCCAGAGCCGTTTTGAGGGGCTAAAAGATGTGTTTAGGGAAAAAAACGACATCAAAAAAGTCCTAAATCAATTTACCATTTTATTTTCGACCTCCTTTTTGAGATATTTGAAATGAGGTATTATGATAGCCAAATGGAGATCATATGACAAAGTTATGACCCCAGGAAGTTGATGTACCAATTTACCTAAACAGGGCCCACAATTTTGGTGCTTCATCTCCTAGGGTTAGGTTTTTGGATGTTTATGGTTTTCCATTGCTTCTCAATAATAAATAGGCCTTTGAGCCTCATTGTAACATAGTTTCAAAGGCATGTAGCCACCACATCTATTCTCAGAGATAAACTACCATCGCCCGAGTTAGTTTATTTTTAATTTTGTATATAAGCATATTTCAGTTCTTTGCTATTAATGAAATGAAGTTTTATTTCTACTACATCTCTGTGTATATATGTATTTTTGTATTTTGTTGTGTTCCTACATAATTCTGGATCAGTGGTATCAGAGCGGTCTGTTCTTTCTCTATTTTTCTTTGGATGTCCCCAACAAGGTCACAGTATAAGGAGTTCGGATCGATTTGGTTGAACCTTTGCGAGACCAACCTCACAAACCCGATGACCTCCCGTGGCGGAAGAAAATAAATTTGAGGGGGCAAGAGATCCTTTCAAAATATTGCTCGAAGAAGCCCTCAAGTAAAAAAGGAATGCGATGATGGATAATTTCGCCCAAATCCTTCAACGGCTACCCATATGTGACACAACTTCATCCAACAGGCACTCTAGAGGTGTCACTCCTTTTAAGGTATAAGTTAACTTTGATATTCGCATATTTGAGGGCCAGATAGATGCATATGTCATAGATAAATGGTTAAATCTGTTGGAAGAATATTTTTCATTTCATGACTTTTCCAATTGGGAAAAGATTACTTCTCCACTTCTCAAAGCGCCCCACACGTCAAGGACTGGTGGGAAACCTATTGTGAACAAAAGGATGAGAGGGAATCCTCACTATTTTTAGTCGCACCCACTTGGAATTCTTTCTGAGATGCCATCAAGGATTCTGGACCATGCTACAGCAGGGAAGGGACCAAGATGTGCTGGAGTTTACAAATGTTTTCCATACCCTCGCACGAAGCTAGGTATCAAGTATTCTAAGAAAAATTTGTTACTCAGGTACTGCGACTATCTACATAAGTACATGCAGGATGAGATGGAGTTATTGGACATCTCCTCGCTCGACACGACATACCGATACGCTATCAAGATTGAGCAAAATTTTAAATAGAAGAAGAGATACTTTGGATCTGTAAATCGAAAGCAAGGAAAATGCACCCCCAAACCATAGAGAATAGGACAAAGCCAAGGCGAGATGAACCAAGACAACCCATCAAAGCTGAAAGAAAATAAAAACATCATGAAGACAAAGAAGGACATGGGAAAATGGTGTGAGTTCCATAAGAGCAACACTCACAACAAAAGTGAGTGTAGGGCCAAGCAGTCATTGGTGGTTGAGCTGAAGGCTTCTAAATCAGACGCATGTTCCTACTCTGAGTTAGAACCCGACAATGGGAATGACAAGGGGAAGAAGATCATTGACACGAAACCTAGTACCACCGTGGCCACCACTAGGATCCAGAAGAATGAGCTTGAAGATTTCGAGGAGGGGGAAATCCTCTTCCACTCACAAATGTGGGTGAAGGGTTCAACGTTGCAGTTCATTGTTGACAACGGGAGCCAAAAGAATCTCATTTCAGTAGAGGTCATGAAGCGGCTGGGCCTATCGACTACAACACATCCACAACCATACACCATCAAGTGGCTTCACCAAGGAAGAGATCTACACATTAGCCAGCAGTGTCGACTTCCCTACAACATCAAGCCCTTCACGGATGAGGTAATGTGTGATGTTACTCCTCTTGAAGTTTGTGATGTATTATTAGGACAACCATACTTGTGGAAGCGACATGCTATATATGAATCTAGACCTCGCTTTGTGATTATTACTTTGGGTGATAAGTTGTGTAGGATATGGGAGCTAGCTTCGCCTACCACCATCTCTTTGATCATTGTAAAAAAATACAGTAATATCGTTTCCCAGACTAGGAAATTTGCTTTCCTTATGATTCACCCTTAGGGAAAGAAGAATGTTGTAGCCACAACTTCTAGACGGAGCTCCTTCACACAACAGTAGTAGATGGACAACATCATTGAGGAGTACAGGGATATTTTCACCTCACTTACAGGGGTGCCTCTACACTATCTAGTCAAGCAATCCAATGATTTAACCCTAGGTGCATCTCTACCCAATGGATCGATCTATCAACATTGTGTTCTGGAGAGCGATAAGGTCAAGAGGTAAATTCAAGAGTTGTTGTACGAAGGGCACATCATGCCAAGATCATCACCTTGTGGGAGTCCTTGGTACAAAAGAAGGAAGGGACCTGGAGACTCTGTATTAACTATCAGGTTCTGAACAAGATCACTGTATCGAATAGTTACCCAATCCCATGGATTGATGACCTTCTGGACCAACTCAAAGGGGCCAAATATTTCAGCAAGATTAACTTGAAGACTGGTTATCATTAGGTGCCTATCAAACCCTTCAATGTGTGGAATATGACCTTCAAATTCAAGGAGGACCTTTTCAAATGGTTGGTCATTCTTTTTGGGTTGACGAATGCCCCCACAACCTTCATAAGATTCATGGAAAACATTGTGCAACCCTTCACCAATGCATTCTTGGTGGTCTATTTAGATGACATATTAATCTTCAGCTAGAATTGGAAAGAGCACCTCCACCATATTTGACAAGTCCTTCGAACCATGTGACAACACAAGTTGTGTGCCAATTTGGAGAAATGCACTTTTCGCATGACTCAGATTCAATATCTGGGGTACATCATTGATGAGAAAGGTGTGCATGTAGACCTAGCCAAGATAGAAGTCATTCGAGCGCAGGTTCATGTTGGGGTTCTCTCATATCACTTGGCCTTTAAGTCAAGTCACCGAGGGTGAATCGAAAGCAAAGTTCTTTTGGTCTAAATCCCAACAGAAGGTGTTTTTCAAGTTGAAGCATCGTCTTTGATGTGAACCAGTGCTCACATTACCAAACCAACATCAACCATTTTAGATCAAGACAGATGCCTCTGACTATGTTATTGGTGCAGTTCTTACTCAACAAAGGCATCTAGTGGAATATCACTGTGAGAAATTTTCAAGCACAGTCTGAAAGTGTCCTGCCTATGACAAAGAAATATATTCCATTATGTAGGCCTACCGATAATGGACGCATTACATTCTGGGGAAGGAAATGATCATCTACACAAACCATTGACCCCTACAGTTCATACAGACACAAGGGAAGTTATAGAATGACCGCCATCAGAAATGGTCCACATACCTTTAATAGTTCCATTTTAACATTAAGTACCAGAAGGGTAGCACCAACAATGTTGCAGACTGCCTCAACTGACCACTAGTCATGGCGCTGACCACTGTGCTCAACTCTTATGGGCGCAAGACTGCGGGGTGTTTGCATATTTACAAGAGTGATTTAGAATTCAGCAGTACATACCAGACACTCCTCGAAGATAAGCAAGTTCCAAATTTCCACCTCTAGGATGCATTGTTATGCCACCTAGGACACATCTGTATTCCTTCAAGAAAGCATGCCAAGATGATATGGGAGGCGCACTACAGTCAGATCATTGGACATTTTGGGGTAGATAAAATAGTGGCAGTGTTGCAAAAGTATTTTTATTGGCCGAACCTTCGACAAGATGTTGGGAAGTACATTCGATCCTGCACTGCCTCTACCATTGCCAAACTGACCATCAAGAAGCAAGGCCTATATACTCCTTTGCCTACTCCTAGTCGACCTTGGGAATCCATCTCCATGGCTTACATGGCAGGACTTCCTTCTACTAAGCATGAAAATGATTGCATTTTCGTGGTCATCGACATATTCTCTAGATGATCAGTCTAGCGGTCTACAGTAAGAGTATCATAGCAAAAGCCACTGCTAAGATCTTATTTGAACGAGTGTGGGTACATTTTGGGATCCCACACTCCATTATCTCATATCAGGACAACAATTTCTTTAGTATACTTTGGTCAAGTCTCTTGTCAATGTTGGATACCAAGATCACTAATTCCATGACTTTCCACCCCCAAACTAATGTCCAAACAGAGGTCGTCAATAGGTGATCGTATACATTCTACGTATGTACAACTCGAAGCATCCACACACATGGGATGAAATCCTCCCCTATCTAGAGCACAGTTACAATAGAGCTCTCCATAACTCAACTGGCCACAACCCCTTTCAAGTGGGGTTGGGATTCCAGCCATTATGTCCCATTGATGTGGCCATACCATTTGCAACTACTCAGGCAGATTTGACTCATGTCCAATCCGAAGCTAACAAGGCTAACAACGTCATACAACGCATTCAAAACATCCTCCAATAGGTCCATGACATATTGGATAGAGCCAATGTTAAGTACAAGCAGTGTCATGATCAGCATCGGGTGCCACACAAGTTCCAAGTGGGCGACAAATTTTGGTTACATTTGTAGAAGAAGCATCTCACTGGGCCCCACCGCAATCTTTGCCTGCTTCAATATGGGCCTTACACGATGACTAAGGGTTTAGGGAAAAATGCCTTCGAGCTTAGCATTCCACCATTCCTTGACCTACACCCAATGTTCAATGTGGACTACCTTCGACCATACTTTCCACCATTACTGGAACCATAAGACATTGCAGAACAACATACACCAACAAAGTTAAACCCAAAATGAATGGAATAGGCCACAAATGATCAAATCATGGACACGCATATCAAGAACACCGGCTAGCAGAATCTCCAACTGTATTGGGTTGTTAAAGCTGGCCAACTCCTTCACCAAGGCAAGTGGATCACTAGGGACCAAGTTCAACAGCAGTTTCCCCATCTCATGGAGGCACTCAATGCAATGGGCACCATTTCTTCCTCAGGCGGGAGGATTGGTCCAAGTGGATATTGGTGGCCACCCCCCCATTCCACTTGGACCCCCACTATTGTTTCTTTTCATTTTCCTTAATTGTAGCACAACTTACTATTTTTGATAGATTTTCGGGTCCTAAACTTCCAAAGTTGTTTTGAGGGACTAAAAGACGTTTTTTCAGGAAAACGGAGAGTCAATAAAAGTCAAAAATTAATTATCTAATTCTTTTTTAACCTTCTCTTCGACATCTTCAAAATAAGGTAGTATGATAGCCAAATGGAGATCGTATGCCAAAGTTGCGACCCTGGGAAGTTGATATACCAATTTACCCAAACGGAGCCCATAATTTTGGCACTTCATCTCCTAGGGTTAGATTTTTGGATGTTTAGTGTTTTCCATTGTTTCTCAATAATAAATAGGCCTTTGAGCCGCATTGTAACATAATTTAGAGGCATGTAGTCCCCACATCTCTTCTCAAAGATAACCTACCATTGCCTGAGTTAGTTTATTTTTATTTCTATATGTAAGCATATTTTAGTTCTTTGATATTATTGAAATGAAGTTTTATTTATGTTCCATCTCTATGTATATGGGCATTTTTGTATTTTGTTGCATTCTTGCATAAGTCCGAATCAACTCCAATGTTAAAGATTACAAATCCGAACAAATAATTTGTGGTATGCACAAATGCTTGCAAGAGATGACTTGGTGGAGTCCATTGTAGGAAGGACAGGTGGCATGTTATAAATAATGGAAACTAAATGAGCAGGAGAAAAATTATCTGACACGTGATCTTGAGTTGGCAATGATCATTCATGCAATGAATATGTGGAAGCATTATCCTCTTGGTAGGAGGTTTGTATTGATGACTGATCACACCAGTTTGAGATACTTGTTTGGTTAGCCGAATACGAATTCCAAGTAAGCTAGATGGATGGCCACGATCAATGAGTTTGATTTTGAGATCAAGTACATCAAGGGTAAGGAGAAAATGGTTGCGGATGCTCTTAGCAGACAGATATAGGTGAATCATGTAGCAACTATGAGTTCATATGGGACAAACTTATAGGATCAGAACTTATAGGCAGGTCAACAAGATGGCAGGTACATGGAACTTATGCATAGATTATAACAGGGTACAGGTGGTAAGAATGTGGACTATCATATTACAATAGATGGATTGATCAGATTTAGGGATAAGATATATGTTCCAGGCAATGATGAGATCAAAAAGAGTATCTTGGTAGAGCTTCATGCGAAAATGTATTCAAGTCACCTAAAATACCAAAAGACATTGATAGTAGTGAAGAAGTTTTATTATATGGGGAATTTGAAGAAGGACATGGCAGAGTTTGTGGCTAGATGCTTGGACTATCAGTAAGTAAATGCAGAATGTAAGCATCCAAGTGGACTACTACAACTGATTGCGTTTCCAAAGTGAAAATGGAAGGTCATTTCCATGGATCTTATCACAGGTTTTTCGAGGACGTCTAAACAACATGATTTCATCATGGTTATGGTGGATAGGTTGAAAAAGATAGTGCACTTCATTCCCATGAAGTATACTTATTCATCTAGTGATGTAGCACAGGTCTTCATCATAGATGTGGTCAAATTGCATGTTTTTTCGAAGAAGATTGTGTCAGACAGAGATGCTAAGTTGATTTCCATGTTTTGTAAGGAGAGATTTTCAGGATTGGGGACAAAATTGGCCTTCAGTACAGCTTACCATCCGCAGACAGATGGAAAAACAGAGAGGGTCAATAGGATATTGGAGAATATGTTGAGGATGTATGTGATGCTTCAATAGAAAAACTGGGAAGAGTATATTCCATTGGTTGATTTTGCCTACAGCAATGGGTGTCATGAATATTTGAGGATGAGTGAGTTCAAGGCATTTTATAGGCATAGTTGTAATACTCCCATCAGTTGGAGTGATCCAATGAATAGGGTGTTGATTGGACCAGATATGTTGGCAGAAATGGAACAGGAAATGCAGATAATTAAGAAGAATCTAAAGGCGACACATGACAAGAAGAAAATATATGCAGATCGGAACCTGTTGTTTAAAAAGTTTCAGGTTGTGGAATAGGTGTATTTTTGTATTGAGTCAAAGAAGAGCTCCTTGAAGATTGGATCATGTGCAAAGCTGGCACCTTAGTTTTGTGGACCTTTCAAAATTCTTGAAAGCATTGGTCCAATAGCCTATCGAAATGCATTGCCTCTGACAAGGAAAGCCCGTGATGTTTTCCATGTGTCATTGCTTAAGAAATATGTTAAATATGTTAATCATGTGATTGACTGGTCTTTATTGCAAGTGGAGCCAGATGGAGAATTCCATCCGAAACGTCAATGTATATTGCAGAGAAAGGTTCTCATGCACTAGAACTAAGCAATCGAGCAAGTTAAAGTGTAGTGGAAGAACTTTGGTCCCGATGAAGCTGCATGGGAGATGGCGCATCAGATGTAGGCTATGTATCATTCTCTATTTGATGGTTGTGAAAATGTTTTTGGTATATGTTTTGGTGTGATGTTTTTGGTATATGTACATATGTATATGGATGTAAATACCACCATGAACTATGTTATAAAGCTCCAATAAGCGGTATGGGTGTCATGTCATGTTGGTTTTCATTTCAATAAGATGACCATTGTAAATACTACAACGAGATAAGTTATAAAGCTCCATGGGTAGTATGTTTTTCTTAAAACAATCTTATTGGTTGTAGGTGTCGTTGAACACCAAGGACAGTGTCCCCCTAAGGGGGAGGGTTCTGTAACAACCCTAGTGAGAATTCCATGTAAATGAAGTTAATAAAAGAAAAATAATAACCACGGTTATGGGACATTTATTCCAAGCTGAATGTTGGGAAAAAGCCTCATAGTGGGTGTTCATTTGGTTTATTATGGCTATGGAAATTGGCAAAGGCAATGGAAAATACTTTGGAAAGGCTTGAGGCATTAATTGGAAATTTATTTATGAAAATAAAGGAAATAGGGAGAAAAGGAAGGTGAAAGGTTACAGGTTGCATGTGAGGAGGAAAATGAAGAAAAATAATGGAAAATTGAAGAAAATATAGGCCACATTAATAAAAAGTCTTATGAGGATTAGTTGGTACATTTGGTCAGTGCAATTTTAGAACTCTCTCTATTCTCTCTCTCACATACTCTTGGACACTTGGAAGGAAGAGTAGGCTCAAGCAGCTACAGTGGGATTATTTGTAGGTATTGATTTGCATGTGTGATTTCCTTGCTAGTTTTTGGTATGCATGGTTATGCAAGTGTGCTCTTGGTTCTCTTGTTGTCATGGGCATGGGTTTTTCCAGGTGTGACAATGTTCTTCACCCTTGCCTTTCCATTTCTAGATAGCCATGGTGTGATGGGTTCACATGTTTTTTGATGGATATAGATTGCCAAATGGATTCGAAGCTGAGTGAGGAGGATCTCTAAAAGGAAGAACACATGGCATAGTGATCCCTGAACTGGACTGTGGATTATGGTAAAGCCACAACCTAGTGACCCCTGAATCAAACTATGGGTTACGGTAAAGTTGAATTTTGTGTTGCTTCTATGGGCATAGGAATCCTCGATCAGTGAATGACTGGATATACAATAAATCCTAGAGGTGGGTGCTCTCCATCAGTTCCAGGAACCCCAGGATGGGATCTATGGTAAAGACTTGAGAGTGAAGTCTTGGTTAGGACCTAGTTATCTGATGTGGATTGCGGTAAAGCCCAGAGACTGGTGTCTTGATTAGGCCTAGGAATCCTTGATCGATGAATAGCGGGATATATGGTAAATCTTGGACACTAAGATACAAGAAAATTCCTCACGGTGTAGGTGGATAAATCTAGTGGCATCCATGCTTGTTGCAGCCTAGTGATCCAATGAGGATTGTGGTAAAGCCTGGTTATATTGATGAGAGTGAGGTGGTGTAGCCTCTAGAAGCCCTGGTTGAGATTTGGTTATGAGTCCCACATTCATGCTTGGAATATGGCATGGGGGTGATTGACTGAAAGAAAGATTTGGTTCATCCAATCTATGGTTGGGTGGTTTGTGGAAGTCCCATACTTGATTGGACTTTGCATTCATTAATAAGAGTTCCTTTCCTTGGTATTTTATGATCAAATGTACTGGTTCATATGTGGCATTTATGGCTAATGTATCCTTATTATGTTTATTGTTTATATGTTGATTATGCGCATGTTTTATAACAGTAGTGATGTATGGCTTCCATCATGTTTTCATTTGTAAATGAATTTCAATAGTGAATGCATGACCTAATAGATGATAATGCAGCTAATGTCATAAGGCAACAATGCTTATTAGTGATTCTTAGATAAATATGAGACCCCTATGCTCAGATCTATTGTTATGACGTGTAGATTGCATATTTGTGACATGTTTCACGAAATTCTTCTCATGGCTAGTAGGGTCCACTAAAGTATTTGAATTTGTATCATTATCTCAACATTACTTTTCATTCCTAAATGTTTCAAGGAGTTCTAGGTAGTGGCTTGGGTCTTGGCCTTGAAAGTGGGACAAAATCTGGGGTCATAGGCTTAGAACTAGCTAAAGAATACCCTAGTTGCTTGCATGCCCATGCTATGAGAGTGACTGGAGGGCCCCAATTGCATGCATGCCCATGTCATGGGAGTGAATGAGGCTCTATGGCAGTGAAGTGTCAACTTGTCTCAAGGTTGATCACCTGGAACGGTTGGTTGGCTCATGTAGGTTCTGTGACATGTGTAAATGGTCAGATTGGTTGTGTTGTGTTGGTTCCAATTCCTTAACTATACATGGGGAGTTTAATCATATTGTAGTAGCCTATCGTCACATATTTACCCCAGCGAACCGGTTGACTTGGTAAATGTGGGAGGAGGGTGCTACAACATGTTATAGGTCATGAATGCAACTCTAAACATAATGAGTTGAAAAATTATCTGATGTTTAACGAGAAGGATCATTTCCTTCTAACATTAACTATCATAACATCAATTAGGTATTGCATTCATTATTCATTCAATTACAAGTAAAAACATGAAAAGAGCCATGGCTAAGAATTGTCAAATAACTATGCTTATAACTAGCATATAACCTGATAAATAACAATGAGATAAAAACCATTAAATCCTCATAGTAAAAAGTACATTTACTCTTCAAAGTAAAGGGAAACTTAGCTCTTATTAAATATATTTAAAATCCAACTAGGTTCGAGACTTCCATGTACCACCCAACCATATATTGGTTGAACCAAATATTTCTTTCAGCTAATCACCCTCGAGTCATATTCCAAGTATAAATGTGGGATCTCATGGTATAAAACAATCCATGAAAAACTAAGGGAATCCAGAGGTTAAACCACCTCCACCCTCACTATATTATGACCTCACCTAAACCGATGTCGAGATCACAAAACCAAATAGAGCTTGGATGCCTAAGAATTTCTTCTCTAATACCTAGAGGAATTTTCTTGTCTCCACCCTCAAGCTTTACTTGTATCCCACCATTACCAGTCAAGGGATTCCTAAGCCTTTGGGAATTTTCCTGAGACCATCTCGCCCAGATCCAAAATCTTTTGGCAATCCAAAGCTCAAACCGAGAACAACTCCATCACCAACTAGGAAATCATACATGCAACATGATACCTACAAGTATTCCCACTAAAGCTACTTGATCCAACTTTTCCTTGCTTGATCCTTTCTTTCCTTTGCTTTCCTTGTCCTTCTTTGACTTTCCTTGTCCTTCCTTTTCTTTCCTTGTCCTTCCTTGACTTTCCTTGTTCTTCCTTTTCTTTCCTTGTCCTTCCTTTGCTTGCTTGGTTTCCTTCTCCTCTTGGTGCTTTTCTCCATTTTGAAAACAAAATCCAAAACAGAATTGACAAAAGGCTACCAACTGATCTCTGAGGTATTTTTATCATTCATGCCTCTAATTTCTTCAATTTTCCATTATTTTCCTTCAATTTCCTCCTCACATGCAACATGTGACCTTTCACCTCCCTTTTCTCCTAATTTCATTTATTTTCATAAATAAAATGCCAAAATACATTTTTTCCTTTTCAAAGCCTTTGCCATAGCCTTTTCCAATTTCCTTAGTCATAATGAATCGAATGAACACCCACATTCGGACGTTTTTCCCAACATTTACCTTGGAATAAGTGTCCCTTGATCGTCATCTTATTTTTCCTTTATTAACTTTTATTACATGAAATTTTAACTCGGGGCTGTTTCAAACATGGCTCTTGTCACTTAGTTAGCTTAGTAAATTCAAGTTATAGGCTTGGAATTCAGTCATGCATGTGTTGATTGCTAAATTTTAGCAATCTAGTTCAATTATCTTTAGTTATAATTAGTTAACTAGCTGGTAACTATTGAGAGTGTCAGTTGAAGGTTAGTTGAGCAATGGGACAACACTCTAGCTCAAATATCTGTTAGTTAACTGATCAATCAGCCCAAAATAGTTCATGCATGAATAGAATTTGAATTTCTCAACTAGAGTGGAGGAGAAGGAAATTATGTGAAATTAATTGTATACTAGTTGAGTGTACAAATTTTTGCACGCAGGCAGTTGATCAATCCTTGGGATTTGCACAAGTAAATAGGAAAAAATTCCTATCTTTTAAGAGCTAATTTCCTCAAGGATTGTGCAAGGAAATAAGAGGCTAGAGGAGCATATAATTGGCTAAGTGGTGGCCAGATATTCTCATACAACAGAGAGAACAATTATTATTTTGTAGTTTGTGCTCAGAGCAGGAGAAAGAAATGTTAATAGTTTCTCTATTCAACTGATTAATGCAAAGAGGCTTGAGAAATTTTTCCCAATTAGGTTTTCCTATAAATCATTGAGTATTTTTGGTTTTTCTTATTGCATGTCTATGCATGTTGTTCTAAATTGTGATTTTTGTTCCGCAGATCAGTAGAGTAGAATTATGTCTCTTGTTTTTTAGTTTGAAATCTCGAGCAATTGCATTTTCTATCAAATTTCTACATCAAGTCACTCCACACTTACAACTAGGATAAATTTTCAATCAAAATTCAGTTCACTTATTAAAAGAACATATACCTAGACTTTGATAACTCTAAAATAAGCCTTAATTTCAATCCAAATAGGAAAATAAAAGAAATAAAATAAGTATTTATACCTTGAGCTTTAAGGTCATAAAAGGATATATTTTATAGGTTCAAAATCGAGAAAGAGATATAAACAGGAGGGAAAAATGGATAATTTGGTAGCAAAAATGTGTCAATTCTATGGTGTTTTTCCTCGTGTAGACCTTCTTTATTTACCCTTTCCTCAAGCTCTTTCCACTATGCAAGTTTTTGCATGAACCTATTGCACGATGTACTCACCATCTTAGAGAATAGTACAAGATGTACTTGTATCATTGTTTGGGCACTCCTTCACGTTCCAAACAACTCTTGGGTGTTATGTATTCTTTTCTATTGCTCTCATTTAAGAACTGCTCAATTCCTACACAATGGAGATGCATGTTAGTGCCTTGGAAATTATCAAAGTACACAAGAAATTATCAAGTACCACAAAATAATTTCTATAATTGGAAGGCACTGCAAATATTACAACAACAATGTTTATGCAATTCTATTTTTTGTCAATCCTTTTATTCATATACAAGGAAATTTTAAATTTGATGAGTTGATACTAGTGGTTAAGGAAAATTTATTGCACATTTGCAAAAGTTATTTAACTACAAACAAGATACTTTGTTACAAATTTTCATAATTTTTTCTAAGAACTCCTTGGTCAAGACTAAATCATATACTGAAGTATGAATTTAGCAGGTAATCTTTACTACCTTGAGTAAAATTTAAAGAATCAACATAGTTTCATGAATGGTATGTATTGTCTAGCACACTTTGAGATTGAAGTTGTTGAACACTAATTCATGTATTAAAATATGAATTTTGCAAGTAAGATTTACTTTCTAAACTAAAATTTAAAACTTAAATAGAGTTTCATGAATATGTATCTATAACTTTTCTCATAATGCTTGAGATTGTCAAGCACGAGTGTGGTATAACTATTAGACATTTTTTCTTTTTTTTTGCTTAAATTTGATGATGTAATGTTTGGTAAGATCATGAATTTTAATTGTTTTAAATGTTTTTTTGAATGCATAAATGGATTTAGCCCCTAAGGCAACACTTAGAGTAGAGATGGTTATTAGGGGGTATGAATTATGGAAGCAGATTTGGTTGAGGAAGTATGCCCCTCTCAAGTCGTGGGAGGAGAGGCTAAGATATAATACAAACATCTTTGGTTTTGTGTTATGGATGTGGGCTCAAGAAAATCAAGAGGCTGTGAAGAAATATGATTTTTAGGAGGCGCATAAGGGAGAATGTGAATTGTCTTGGGACGATTCTTGGTAACAACACATGTGTCTATCTAGTGAGAAGACCTTAGTACTCTGAAAATGTTTACAAACCATTTGGGATTTCTGATGTTTATGGATAATTGGAAGTTAAAGTAGGTTTCTTCACTCTAACAATTGTGGAAATTTAAGGAATATTAGCCTCCATTGTCCTAGGAATTTCCTTGTGAAAGTATGAAGCAAGAATCATTGGAAAGAAAGATAAGATTTTCATCAGACTCGGATATAATATTACATTGGGATATGAGACCTATTGGTATGTTAATTTAAAAGAAGTGTATTCCTTTCTTGCATTTCATATAAGCCTAAAGAAAGAAATAATTTGGTGTAAGATTTGGTATGGAATACATTAGCCCAAAATATAATTTTTTTATGGTTGGTGGGGAGGTGCGAGTTACTTACCTAGGACCACATCAAGAAAAAGGGTATTGAAGGGCCTTCATTTTGTTTTCTTTTTAATATGGATAAAGAGACTATGGATCATTTACTTAACTCTTACTTGTTTGTTGAGGAAGTGTGGTTTATTCATTTATTCGTTTTTGGCAAAAATAGTCGAAATAGAGAGAATTTAGTGGCATTTATAGCTCAATGGAACTCTTATTTGTTTACAAACCCTATATTCAATAGCGCTTCAATCCTAGAAAAAGGTTTTATTCTTTGGAATTTTTTGAAGGAGAGAAATGTCAGAATTTTTATGAATAATGGGAGAACTGCAATAGTAATTAAAGAGTGATTACACATGACATAAAAGAAACAATTTTAGTTGTCTCCTAGTAGATGGATGATTGGAAGGTAGACATTGTTGAGGTGGAGATCCTGAAGAAACTAGATCTGGAACAAAAGACAAGCATTCCCCAAGAAAAATAATTTAAGGATCTAAATAGTACATTGAAAATTTTATTCTTTTCTCCTCCGAGTGGTTTTATCAAACTGGATTTTGATGGGAAGTCGAAGGGAAACCATGGGATTGTTGGTTTTGGAGGGATTTTTAGGGATTGTCATTCTTCAATTTTGAGACTATTTGCGTACAGTCATGGATCAACTAGTAATAAAATGTCAAAGCCTTTGATACCAGAAAAAAGTATTCATATAGTTATTTGTGAGGGTATAATTTATTATAGATTGATGGAGATTCTCGCATTGCTATTTAGTGTGTACAACAACTTATAAATGGACAACCCTCAGGTAAAATAGTTAAAAAAAAATTGGTGGCTAAAGTGTATAGTTGGAAGAATACATGGCTTACTTCAAAATTCAGATAATGTAATAGTCTTGTAGTCTAGGAGATCAGTTAACAAGGTTGTCAATTTCCTAGTGAATTTAGGTTTCCAATTTCGAGCTCTTTAGGTGGATGCGAGTTGGTCTCTCACTTTTTTGATGGAAGGAATTGAGCCTCTTCAGTGCTTATTGGAGATCGATAGGTCATTCCCCAATGAGGGTGTTGTTATGAACATGATGGTTTCATACAAGGTTGTGCCATCCTCCTCCTAAGTGGCATGCCTCATTTAAGTTGTTTCATGTGCTGGATTGTGGGTGCATGTAGGATCACATGTGGAGTCACGTCCTTAAAATGAAATTCACTAGTTTTGTCTTGGAGTATTCCGAGGTGAATGTGAGTGGAGGTGAGGGAAAAATCTCGACCTCCATCTATTGTTTCTTGGTCGTTTTGCTGGTGGGTAATATTTACTAGTATGAAGAGTTGTTGTTGAAGAATAGAATTGATGTTGGTACTAGGGATGCAACCTCAGACTTTTCTTTGTATTGGTGTGTGGCCTCAGTCTTCTTACTGTTCTAGTGAGAACATTATCACCTGTTACAGTATAATTTTCCAATTTTTGGTCTTGAGTCACTAGTTTGGTATGTTTGCTCAATTTTGTGTCTACCTATGATATCGTGGGTAATTTTTAATCCTCGAAGGTGATTTATGTTGGTTGGGAATCACTGAGTCCTAATTGTTCTCAGACTCTAAACTATTTAGTGTTTGTTGGTCTAATTTCGAGTAAGCTTGTTCTCTTGTTATATTATCATTTTTTATTGGGTCTGGTGTTTATTGGTGGCATCACACTCTCAAGACTTGGTTTCTACCTCTTTGTGTTATGCCAATGCATAGGTAACTCTTATTGCTTGTCAAGGAGTTGTAGAATCTTGTGTGTCATGGTTCTAGATTGTAGTGAGTTTGAGAATTTGGTATAATTTTCACTTATAGTGTGGTAATTGAGTGATGATATAGTGGTTTTCAAGTCTGGGAATCACGAAATTATGTCTAGTCCTTCTTCTTGCTTTATAGGTTGAGGGTCTTTTAATAGTTGTCATCAATGTTCCCTTATAGTAGTGCTCATGCCTCTTAGATAGAGAATGAGTAGCTGAAAGGGTGGAGGAGGCAATTCTACTATAGGGCAGAAAAGGGTTTGTCCTATTGCTTATGACATTGTAGCTACTTTCTTTGATGCAGTTCCTTTAGAGGTGAGGAAATAAATTCTATTGTTGGAACGTAAAGAGGTAGGGGATGACCCTTATCATTCATTTAATGAGTTGGTTGGTGAAGATATGAAATAATTTCCTAATCCTAGTAGATTCAGGAATAGGTGGTTACATTTTCTGAATTCTATGGATTTACATCAAAAAACGATTACCCTATTGCGACTGATTTTCAAAGAAAAGAAAGTGGAAAATTACAATGTATTCTCCTCATTAGAGGGCATGGAACACATGCTCCATAATCAAACGTTCTACTTAGATAATCTAGATTCTCACTTAGTCCTTGTAGAAGGCTTTCTTGTGAGTGATTCCAGATCTCACAGGCCCTCCGGATGATAGTGCTCAGGGACCGACTTCAATATCTTCTTTTGATCATGACTAGAGATGGTGAGATTTCATGTTTTTTTATCATCAATTTTCACAGGTGACCTCTAAGGTATGGCTTCTTCATGGGGTTCCTCATTATATTGTTGGTTGATAGTCTAGCTGATAATGTGGAGATTTGGCTACTTTCTCTGTCAAGTTTTTGGGTTTTCCTTTTGGATTAACTAGTGTTATTGATGGCTATGTGCATCTATGGATGGATATATGTTTTTATGGTGGACTCTTTCATCTTGTTGTTTCTCTGGGCTCTAAACTAGGGAGTTGAGGTTATGGTTCTCAAAGATGTGTTTTTGAGACGACTATGGATATGAATTTGTGTGTTTATGATTGATGGCACTATGTTTCTATTAGATTCTATGCGTTATGTATTTCTTGGCAGGGCTCTGTGCGCATAATGGCCACTTCTTACTTGTTCTAAGGACCACTGGCACTGTTGTTATTTGGGTTATGATCCACAATTGAGAAAATATATGGTTTTGAAGATGCACTTCGCCTTGGTTGTCAATGTTGGGGCTTGTTTGCAATTTATGCTTCATTATGCTGATTTCTATTCCTAGAGAAGGGCAATATGCTCTGTGGCATCCCAACACTTGGTTTTCAACTTTATTTATGTATCTATGGTGAAACTGACATGTATAAGGTCCGTGGTGTTGTCTTGCTCAACTCGAGAGAACAATACTGCTTTGTGACTTTGTTGTACGTGGGACTTTGTTGTACATGGGTATTTGGGATCATTCAATTTCCTATGTATTATTGGATAAGATCTAAAAAAGAACTTTGTAACTTTATTTTGCTAATGAAATCCAAGCATTTTAATTTACAAAAAATAAAATACATAATTAAAATTACAAAACTAAACCTTAAGTTTCAAAGAAATCGTTCTGTAATTTTATGCAAAATTGACTAGATGTAGAAAAAAGAGTAAGATCGTGACCCTAAAAAATTCTATAAAAATGAAATAATAAAATAGAAAAATAATTATATAATAAAATAATTATAATGGATGAGAGTCTAATTATTTTAAATTTGGCACTATTTTGATTAAAATGAGAAAATTGATAAATAAAAATATGTTTGAAAAATAAAAGTAAATATTTTTGTTGGACTTTTTTTAATCATTTAACAATAAATTTTTTGATGGAATGAAAAATTTCTTTTATTTAAATTGTAATGTTAAATATATAAATTAATTAAACTTTTAGATGGGTTTTTTAAATTGTATGGTTAAATATAAATCAATAAAACTTTTAAATAGTAAAAACCTAAGTATTCAAAGTTACAATTTCAATAAGAATATTAGATTTTGGTAAAATTTAGTAAAAAATTGCAAATTCAACTAATTGGATTAAAAAAATGTTTACAAATCCAGTTATTCAAAATTACAATTCTAATAAAGTGATTAGATTTTGGTAAAAATTTACAAATTCAACTCTTCAAAATTACAATTTCAATAAAAGGCTAAATTTTAGTAGAAAATTGAAGAGGAAAAAAGACCAACTTAAATTTTTATTATGCTTAGCTTTATTGCGCAATCCATTGAATTGATATCTCTAGAAATAATTATTAAAAAAGACATGAAATTAATGAAATATTTGTACCATATATCATACATTTTCAATGTTAAAAGGTTCTCATTATTACAATGTTAAAATTATTAATTAGACTTTGCCCAAACATACAAAATGATCGTGATTGAAGGCTCGTCTGTACATCTGTGCTTCCCAGGACATGGAGAATCCACAGGGCTCCACGTAGACAGTGAAGAGAAATATACTTGGACTCGAGTCAGTACTGTTGACTGCCCATTAGGACAGCGTTTGACTACGTGTAATAGCGAAATTGTACGCGGTGCAGAAAGGTTAAGTGTTACAAAGGGAAACAACATGGAACCAGGGATCTACGTGGCATTCCAGCAAACATCCAAAACGTGCTACAACATATGTAAACGTCACCTGTTACGAAAGAAAAGGGGTTTTAGTGGCCCACTGATGACGTATGACGAATATTTTTCATTCACGTTTTTAATTCCCGAAGCCAGTCTTCGTTGAATTACTCGTTTACAGGCAGTTACACAGTCTGTGTCTCGCTCTCACTGTCGTCCTCCCAGGTCCCCACAGCTTCCTCGCGTCTGACAATACGCGGTTCCACCATTTTCACTCCACTGACTCCTATATATCTTCGCCTCCATGTATTGGTTTCCCACACACTTCACAGTCTCCGCAATTCCTAGTCTCATTTCAGTGATTCACTCACTGAAATTATTGTTAGAATCACTGTTTTGGCCCCAGAGCTTCTGCGTCGCCAAATATGGAGATACGCCTCCAGCAGGAAAACGACCAGGACATTGCTCCGCCACACGAAGATCGCGAGTCCCGCCAATTTAAAGGAGTCCGACCGCGTAAATGGGGGATATGGGTATCGGAAATCCGGATGCCGAGATCTCGACAGAAAATATGGCTGGGCTCATACAAAAAGCCCGAGCAGGCCGCCCGCGCCTACGACGCCGCAGTGTATTGTCTGAGAGGGCCAAACGCCAAGTTCAATTTCCCCAATTCTGTGCCCGACATTCCGTCTGCGTCTTCTCTTTCCCGCCAGCAGATTCAACTCGCTGCCGCCAAATATGCGTTGGATCAGTCCCCTTCAAGCCCGCCGTCTCTGAACAATAATAAAGAGGAACCCGCGTCACCGTCGCAGTCGTCTTCGATTTCAGAAACGGATTTGTCGAGCGACAAGCCGCGGATATCGGAGGAGCGGCAGGACTTGGCGGTGTGGAGGTCGCTTTTTTCGGCATCAGACGGCGCTGGGTTAACGAATTTGGAAAAAATGCCGTCAATAGACGATGTATCCATGTTGGACCTCGTTCGGATTTCGCAGCAACAGCAGGAGGAGGGTTACATCTTGACAGACCTGTGGAACTTCCAAGATGTTTGAGTTTCTGGAACAATTAAATCTCCCATTTTTTCAGTCGTTTCGAACGTGCGACCTCCTCCTGCCCCACTCCAAACATTTTGTGCGATTTGGGAGGTCGAGTCTTCGAGTTTCGGCACGTGCTCATAATCCAAAAATTTTTCGGATAAGACCGCGCGGAAGTTGGAACCCTGACTTGCACTGCCCTCCTTTTGCTCGATAGTTCCGTGCATATAGATCATCTTTGACTATAGTTTCTCCGTGTCGATTTGCGCAAATTGATATATTGTACTTTTCTATGATTATGTTATGCACTTGTGTGTTTTCCTCTTTTATAAACTCATATGTTTGGTATAGTAAATATTTATTTTTATTGTATTTTTATTTAGTTATGATATGAAATTCTCCTTTATCTTTTTAATTATTTTGATGTTGATGTTTAAAAAAATTTTAAAGTCTTAAATAAATAAATTGAATGAAATTAAATATTCATATTGATATAATTTTTATTTTATTTTTTAAATGGTTTTTAGATGTTAATGGAGTTGAATTTAATGATGAAAAATTAAGAATTTTTTAGTCTGATAAAGTTTAATTTTCATGAAAAGCCATTTGGGGACTCTTTGAGGTGTGTTGTGTGTAGTGTGAGGGTGAAAAGTGAGGAGTTATGTTGTTTATCCCTAAAACTAGGAGACAATTTGAAGTAGTTTGAAGTAGTTATAGAATAATGAGCACGGGGTTACATGGAGAAAGACTATGTTAATAGTGTTGTAACTCATTAAATGGAACAATTTTATATATTTAAAAAAATAAATAAATAAATAAATAAAAATTAGATTTAATGGTGAAAAGTGAAAAGTCTTTTGCCATTAAACAAGGTTAAATTATGGTGAGAGCCACTTATCCTAAAACATCTTATAATGTTTGAGCATATCATTGCACTTGTAGAAATTATGGTGAGAGCCACTTATCCTAAAACATCTTATAATGTTTGAGCATATCATTGCACTTGTACAAATTTTAACAAATTTAATATACTATGAGATTAATTTTTTTTACTGTACAATAGATACTGATAACTACTATGCAATTGATGCTCATAATACTCTATAGTATATTTTTTTACTCTGTGATGGAAGCTCATAATACTCTACAGTGAATTTTTTACTCTAAAGTGGATGCTCATAATACTTTTTTGTGAAGGATTTTTAAGCTGAGGTGAATTAAAATATATCATATGTGCTCGTGATTTCTCTATTCAACTCGTAAAATCTTTGTTGTTAGATAGGTTCAAATATAGATTGAAGGATTAGTCTTTATGGTCTTGGGTTTGCAGCACTTTTGAACCTTATTTCTGTCGTCGCAGGTATATATTTGTGTCTTCTATAGTATGGTATTCATAACCTAGCATATTTGTGTAATCTTGAGTACTCATAACCTAGGTGTACGAGAATTTTTTATTTTTTTTTAAAAAAGGATTATTACATATATTTGAAAATTCACAGTAAGGAAGGTAACAATGTTTCTCTAGAAAGTGTTTACCGTTATTTTGATTGAGTAAAAAATGGAGAGAAGAAATATAAATACAACATAAAATAAAATTAGTTACAACATTTGAAAATGAATTCAAATTATTAGAAAATAAAGCATTAGGGTTCGAGACTCAGAGAAAAATAATAAAAGATCAAATACAAGAAATGGAAAGGCAAAAAAACCCATCAAAGAAGGAATGAACAAGCTAATTGAGTTGGATCATGAGTGCAATAAAGTAGCCTTGAATCATATAATTGTCGGTATAAAAGAGAATAAAGACGAAGATGCACTAAAAATAGTAAAAGAATCACAATTTGAAACAACTTATCTTATAGAAGCAAAAAGGTTCAGAAAGATACTCGAGCATAAAGATAGACTGATGATGAGCCTAGGTATTGTAGCAAGAATGTTGCAACTCTCAAGGCTACCAGCTTTACTTATCAACTCGGGGTTCGTACAAACTTGGAGGTGACAATGTTATATGCACAAGTAGAAGTGAAGGTACTGCTTGTTGTCACTGCTCATTTGGCAAGAGACCCTAAGGGTTCCAAGCCAAACTTCTATAGGGTTAGAAGAAGCTGGATTTCGATGGAAGAAGAGCAAATTTATTCTAAGGGGGAGCTACTCTACTGCAGTAATGAAGGAAACAACTTGTAATGCTAACTCACACTAGACTCTAGCTAACCAATTAAACAACTATGCTAAGTAGAATTACTAGAACAACACTAATCTAATGCTACTTATATAAGTTACAGAAGTAAAAGCATCAAAACTAGACGAAGGGGTAATCAGAGGAAACTAAGCTAAGTTTGTGTTTAAGCGGAAGAGCAGTCAGAGGACGAATTTAGCGAAAGAAGGACGTGAGGGAGCAATAGCGTATGAGAACCGTTGGATTAAGCATGTGAAAGGTAAATGAACAGCTAAGATCGGATCACAAGAGGCTTAGGTGAATAGGTTAACTAAGAGGGCAATGAAGAAGATGAATGACTGAGATTATATCGCAGAGGCTAAGTCAAAAGATGGACGGACAGGACTAATCAGCAGATGGATGGTGGAGATTAGGGCGTGGGCAAAAGAAACGTGTGGAAATGATGGAATGGGTTTAGAGGGCAGTAAGTTGTTTATTGCGTGCCCTCAAAGTTTTAAGCAATTTTCCAAATTTTAAGTGATTAACCTCCCTCGGCAACACGTAGCACAAGGAAACTGCTTGTATCACGTGCCTTTGGGTGGATAACGACCGGATATAAATCCATGCGATATGGCACGATAGTTGCTAGATCTGTCTAGGAAGATCAACGATGGAGACTTGACCAAGCTGGTTGGCAAGCGTGTGCATGATAGTCATCAGATCCGACAAGGCAGATCGATGATTAGGATTTAAAGTGCACAAAGTCAAATGATAAAAGTGAATTCAAGCGATGATTGGGCAATTTTGATTGGTCACTTTTGCTTGTGAAAGGTGATCTACCCATAAAAACCATTTAAACATGAATCATCAGCTTCCGCTAAGCGTTTCGTGCTGAAGGAGAATGAAATGGGAATGTGAGGGAGATAAAATGACAGGAAGAGAGTGAAGGAACAGGTGGCCATGAAATGATTGAATGACCATGAAATGAACCAAGTAACAATGTAATGAACCAGTGACTGCGTTAAAAGAGAAACTTCATGCAAAACTGAAACTCTGTGTTTTTGGGTTGTTGCAGGGTTTCTTCCTCACGTCATGGTCCCAAAGGGAGGAGGTGAGGGTGAGTGTTATGAAACCAGCTCAAGAAAAGATAGAAAAGATAGATCAACGCCTTAGAATTCATCCTCTTCGAGGGGGCAACCTCTTTTACATTACACAAATGAACAATTCTTGGATGATACAAATGAAAATATCTCCTTCCTATAAATGAGAGTCTAAGGGGACATAATATAATCAGAGCCGACATAACAATAATAATGTAAGGGCACAATAATAAAATTAATGGGCTTCTATGGGGCACAATAGTAACAATATGGGCACTCCGTGGGTACATCAATATAATAGGGGGTTGTACTAATAATAATAAGGGGTTACACTAGTAGTATAGGGGCCTAACATGCCCCTCTCCTTCAAAAAGTGTTGTCCTCAACGCTTGAGTAGTTCTTGACGCTTC
>APFE030408769.1:0-11859 GCA_000404065.3 Pinus taeda
CATTAGTCTATTTGTCAGTTAGACTAACTACAACTAGTTCAACTAAGTCAAACTGAACACAACTCCATCAACTCCTCAGTCAACTCCACTAAACTCAATCACTTGAGTTCTAACTGAAGTCCTTCATGCAATAACTCAACTAACCCATAAGAAAAGCGTATTTCCTTTTGGCAATTGCATGTGCCACATCTGTAGCTCGAACTGAAGTGCTCCAAGAGGATAAGATAATGTTTATAGTCCAAATATTATTAAGAGCTAATAATATTTGACTGTTCTATTTTTAGACTGGCAGTCTAAAAATAGACTCCGCCCATATGTCTAAAAATAGAGGTCCATCTATTTTTACCAACATGACCAATCATCCACAAATAGCATCCTGCAACTCATAGACCATGATCCATATGTCTAAAAATAGACATAGTCTAAAAATAGACATTGCGCCAAAAATAGCCTGCGGGCCCACTTAGTGAAGGCGACTTCTTTTCACTAAGCTCCATCATCTTGTTGCATTTTCAACAGAAATTTCTACAAGAAGTGTATTGTATTTTTAAACGCAAAACACCTTTGCAATAATGTAATTAAGCCATAATATTGTATAGGGCATAAAATTGTGACAAATAATTTTTTTTATATATTTTAACAAATGTGTCATCGAGTAAAACAAGAATACATCCTCTATTTCTAATGATGATCTTTTATATAAAATTATTTCATCAAAATGTGACCCTGTAAAAGCACCAAATCATTACATTCACATTAGAATAAAGAGAAAATTGTCAAGTGTTTCATATCAAATCAATAATGAAGTTCATGGGAGAATGAATTTTTGGGAACTTATCATTGATGTTTGTAGTTCGTGAAAGTACTTTTGTATGGACCTAAGTGTCGAGGCATGCAGAAGTTGCTCAAAGTCTCCTTAGGCACTTGCTCTAGTATGAACAAGCTGCATTTGTATCTAAGCCTAAATTTTAACGTGGAAAAATGCATAACTGTTATGTTGGTTAATTCAATTACAGAGACATTAAAAAAAGTAAAGTATTTACTTTAATTATTATATTTTAATCTCAATCCTTATCTCAAATAAGGTGAGATCTAATCTTGACCATCGATGACTTTGAGAAGAGGGTTATGGATTTAATTCAATATGGTTATAAAATCAATACTAAGGAGAGGAGAATAGACACCAAACAACGACGAAAGATTGAGACAGGCATCTTAATGAGGAGTGTGATACTCTAAGTCCATTGGTCAGAGGAAGGGGGTAGAAAAGAGATCCAGATCAACCAAGAGGGCTTGATCAACTGGATTAGATCCAATGTTGTACATGTATTTCCTCAGTTGGGCCACCATCCCAAGATGGGAGCCCAAGTAGGTTTTGAATCAATTTAATGATGGACTAATTTGATTAGGCATAATTTGTTTTTTATTGTGACTGTGATTGGTATATTTTGCTTCTGATGAGCTTATTGTGTTAATGAACCTAGTTGTACAATTAATTAGTAGATAAAAATTTGCTAGGAATTAATTGTTGGGTGCTAAGTTCGTAGGAAAAAACTAACACTTATTGCTTGATCATTAAATGAAAAAAATTCCCTTGGAAACCTTTCATCTAGAAAAAAAATTAATTTAGATAAAGGAAAGTTACGGACATGTACCAAAACATATACCTTGCTAAATTATTCAACATTTACCACAAAGCTTATCTCAAGCTAGTTGTTAAGGAAATAATAACTTTTATGACATCCATCAAGCTCATTCCATTATACAAGTAATTATTGAACCAAGGAACAAGAGAACAAGATAATGCACTTGGTTATGCACGAAGACAAAGGTGCTTGGTTATGGATGCCATTCTAAAAGCATTATTTCACCGCATCTCAAAAAAATGATATCATTAATGATAGGTCCATAAAGATAAATCCTTTAGATAAACTCTTACAAAAGAACAAAATTTATGATAAATCAATCAAAGAGTAAATGACCTTCATTATAGATGAAATATCTTCATTTCCCTTTCCACTTTTAATTAACAACAATCCAAATAAGTTAAATAACTAAACAAATAAAGACAATAGATAATTAGTTAAATATGTGTAGAAAAATGAGATAACATAGTTCCATTTCCTATATTTGTAGAAAAATGAGATAACATATATGCATTTCCTTTCACCCAAAAGAAAATACGATATTGCATTTCATCCAAAACAAAAATCAAATTGGAAATATTATTATTTTCTTAAAAAAAAAATGGGAGAGAGGAGAGGTAACCAAAGTGGAACTATTTCTCACTCCACTAAAATCAAGCAATGCCAAAATCAAGATATGCCATGTAAAGGAGGACTTTGAAAAAGGTGTCTAAGATGATGGACTTATTTATTAAGTTTTTAGGATTTACATTATTACATAAATAATTATAATTTTATAATATATATATATATATGGAAAATATTACAATTTTAAGCTTGACAATGATACAAAATTATTGAGATAAAATTTATAATTGTTTTTGAGAGCTAAATAATTTTTCAAAAAAAATATTTGATGTTTTTTGGTATTATAATTCCAATTTTGTTACTATGAAAATTAATTTCAAAATATTTTATATTTATTTGAAGAAATACCTTTATATCTTTATATTCCCAATGTCTTTATATACTTATATTCCAGATGATGAATACATATTTATCGGTGTGTGAGGGATTGTTAAACAGAACTCAAATCCATTACAATGATATACTCATCATGAACTCGCCATTCCACATGTAGGAATTAAACCGAAATAGGTAAGATAACAATATTTCTCCCAACCACAAAAGTTACATCCAATTGACCAAATTTAAAATAGTTATAAATATATACAAATCATATATTAACTTGTGACTTCCTTGAATAATGAATACAATATGTTCTTGGAATATGCCTTAAAACTAGTTTTTCTTGACTAAGAGCTAGTCTTCCTTGGATGTAAGCAAATAGGTTAACAACCCAAGACCTAAAGACATCTTGTAATTCTAGGTGGCATGATTTTCCTTGAATAACAATGATGAGTCAACCTGCATTCATAAATAGTAATCAATAATGATTATCCTCACTACTAATTTGACAACTAAATTATGATAAATTTTCCCATAATAAAAAAATAAAAATAAATAAAATAACCTTCCACATACATAAATTTTAACAAATGGGTTTTCTTCTCTATTTCTAATTTCAAATTTTGAATTAAACTTCCATAATACTACATCCAAATTATTCTATATATCAATTAAAAACTTGTAACATGAATAGAAAAAACTACTCATACTCATATATAATATTCTCAACTTAAAAGTAATTAGCTCTAATTTCCCAAAAAATATCTCAATTAAAAACTTGTAACATGAATTAAAAAAACTATTTATATGTAATATTCTCAACTTAAAAACAATAATCCTTGATCCTAAAAGCATAATTTGATTATTCCTAATTTTGATAAAAGCATGGTAGCCCATAATTACCAAATAAATAATAATTTATGAAAATTATTTATTAAGTATTAAATTTTGTTTTATCAAAGCATTAATATTTATCCATACAATTTAAAAAAAACTATCATGGTTCATGAACCATTATTATTCTCACTATTTAGAAGTGAAGAATCTTTAATAATTTAATTTTTCATAGATAAATAACAGTGCAGTTACACTAAATATGTATCTAAAAATAAATCAGCAGTGGCTTATAATTAAAGTTGCAATGTTGATATAGAATTAAAGTTGTAATTTTGATACTTGGACTTTTTCGTTGCACTTTAAATATTTATACGCTTAGAATTAAAGTTTCAATATTTACAAAGTACAGCTTCTTAGTTGCACTTTAAATATTTTTCTATGAACCACCGGTAGATTAGAATTAAAGTTGCAAGGTTGACACATAAATTGCTCGCTGCATTTTAAATATTTTTCCAAACAAGAAGTTACACCCCCAATGTGATGGCCAACAATTTTGACTTAGAATAAGTTATTGTTTTATGGTTAATTTAACTATATATATGTTAAATTTAAATTTAACAAAAAATAAGTTTTTAATTTTTTTTATATTTTACCTAAATTTAAATATGTTTAATTAATATATATATAATTAATTATAATATATATTTATAAAAGTTATAATAAATATTAAATCATCATTAATAAATAATTTATTTAATAAATATTTAATATCATATAAATATATATTTCAATTTTTATTATTTTTAAAGAAATTTATTAATTTAAAAGTATTTAATTAAAAAACCTAAACTTAGAAATACACATAGTTATCTAATTGATAAAATAAAAATTTATAATGATTAAATAAGAAATACAAAATTAAAAGAAATATACTTTATCTTATTCACCTCATCAAAGCAATTCTTTATCCCTTGAAAATATGACAATGACTAGATATCCTATGTATAACAAGACATTAAACAACATGGAAGATGAGGTATCCTAAAATTGCTTCTAAATCTAACTAAAACCATCATCTTCAATTAAAGTGAGAATGACACAAGGATGCCCAACCTTGACTTTAAAGTGAAAATGGCATAAGGATACCCAACCTTGACTAGAGCATTGAGGGATAAAGGAAGAGATGATTCTACATAATAAAGATACTATTTAAAATACAATCACATCAAAATTTAAGGAGAAATTATTGGGTGATAAGGAGTTAAAGGAAAAAATAAAGCTAAAATATTATAAAAGGTGATGAACCTAAATTTTGACCAAAAGAACCTCTTTGTCTTGGTTAGTGTAAAGAAGAAAATAAACACTTTTAAAAGAATAACAAATTGTCATAAGCTCCATAGTAAAAATGGGCATTTGTGAACTCCTAAAATACC
The DNA here is from genome assembly GCA_000404065.3 of Pinus taeda. Classification (NCBI taxonomy): domain Eukaryota; kingdom Viridiplantae; phylum Streptophyta; class Pinopsida; order Pinales; family Pinaceae; genus Pinus; species Pinus taeda. The sequence continues at coordinate 4,865 of APFE030408769.1, forward strand.
ATGTTTAAAAAGTTCATCACGTATGTGATACTCTCAAAATTAAAGATTGAAGATGAAAAACACTTTCTTACTTATACTCACATTAAATATTATTTAAAAAGAAAAACACAAAAAATTAAATACCTTATTGTCAATGTCATATCGAAAAACACCATAACTTTTCTTCTTATTGTTTCCACGACACCTCCCTACTTTCTGCTTCCTCATCCTCAACCCAACTTAGTAAAAGTGGTCGCCTATAACAACATAAGAGAGAGTTAGAAGGAAGGCTCAAATGCATTTGAAATCTTATACCTTCATTCATTAACTGCGGTAACATTTACCAATAAAAGTAACGTGTAGTGAAATAATATTAATAATAATACTTACGCATCTTTAAATAAACTTAACTTAACTTACAAATTGTATTGACATCTGTAAAAATAAAGTGTACCGAAATAATTATACTTACGGGTCTCACTAAATAAACTTTGAAGATGTGATTTCATATTGTGATCAACCCATTGTATGCCTTCCCACCAAACCTGTGTGCCCACTATTGATCTTAAACTGCGCAGTTTCTCCATTCCCTTGGGAAGTCTCGCCAAATCATAACATGCCACTATCTTCAAAACACGAAGGCGAGGCAATATTGCTTCATTCCACACATCATCATTATTTGGTGGTCCCGCAATGCTTTCTAACCTCTCTGAGTCAATGAGAACTAACTTCTCTAACCTGCCATATCCATCTGACCTGCCAGATTGTCCTATACCCAACCACTTCAAATTTCGCAACCACTTCAATGTTAGAGTCTTTAGATTGGGTAGCCGCTCCAATGGAGAGAGCTCCCTTAGATGGGGACAGTCAACCAAATGTAAGTATTCAAGGTGTTCAAACTTGCAACTGTACTCCGGCAGACCGGACCCTGGGTATTGATCGATAATGAAACTTTGAAGCTTACTCATCTTCTGCATGTCCTCAGGAAGAACATCCTCCATTACATCATCTCTGTCGCCGCCTATTTCAAAAAACAAAGATAAGTGCCTCATCTCTAACCAGTTTCCCATTATGCCCACTTCCATTCCTGATGACGCCCAGTTTCCCTCTTCCACATCTACCCTTACATCTATTCTCAGCATCCTCAGATTTCTCAGACTCTTCAAACTCCAAATGCTTGGTCCTGAATCTGCTTCCACTGCACTTAACGTAACTCTCTCTGCATCAAGTGTGCTCAACGAAGTAAGTTGAGAGATCTCATGTGGAATCGTCGTTAATCTCCAACAATAGCTTAGATTAAGATGCTTGAGATTCTTAAGCTTTCCAATCCCAGATGGCAATGATTGTAGCTCCGTACAGTTTGAAAGATCCAAAAATTGAAGGGAAGAAATATGAGATATCTCTTCTGGCAAGTCCTGGATCCCGAGATATCTTAATCTCAGAAACTCGAGCTGTTTCAGTTGCCCCACTGACGATGGGATTGACCTTATCCTAGGGTTGCGACTCAGATCGAGAACCTTGAGAGACGTCAGGCTGACCAGGAATCCCGATGGAACCTCTGAAATTCCAGTAGAAATTAAGGAAAGACTCGCCAGTTTTGGGTGTGTGAACTGGGTGGGCAAATTTCGAATATGAGTATTATAAGGAAGTGATATCCTCTTGTAATAATCATTGTGAATCTCTGGGAAATTTTGCAGGTGCAGGCCTGCCTTGAATATACATTTTTCCTCCTCGCCAATGTAGATAGCCATGTCACGAATAACATCGTGTATTTTTATACGTTGCCGCTCTTGAAGAATCCACCCATTCTGGGTCTCCTCATATTGAACATTATGGAACAGACAACGATCTACAAGAAGGTTGATGTAGCTGCGGCCAATGGCCATGTCCATTAAATGGCTCTGCTGCTTGCTCCTCACGAGCCCCTCTGCAATCCATATTTTCACCAAATCCTCCACATGGATTTGGGCATCTTCAGGATACATAGCACAATATAGGAAGCAATTTTTGACATTTGAAGTGGGCAAAGCATCATAACTCAGTCTCAACCGTTGATACAGTTCTGGATCAACGCGCGGATGAGTATCTGGAAAAGAAGGGTCTGCAGTTTTCATCAATTTTAAAGAAATCTGCCAATCCTCTGCACTGGTTTTGCCGAACATTGCTGAAGCGATGACTGTTAATGCCAAAGGCAAACCTCGGCACTCGTCTGCCATTTCCCTGGCAAACTCCTGTATGTCCACAGAAACAGAAACATTGTCATCAGTGAAAGCTATTCTCCGAAATAGTGTCCACGACTCATCAGGAGAGAGGGGTTGTATTTCAATGGACTTCTCTGCTCTCATTTCTTTAATTAGATCCCTCCTCCGAGTAGAGAACAGGACTTTGCCAAATGTCACACCTAGTTCCTGCAGAGCAAGAGGACTCCACAAGTCGTCTAACACCAGAAGAAATTCTTTGCTCTCGAGAGATGCAGACAACCTCATCTTCTGCGTATCGATATCGGAATTGCTGGGCAGCTCTAAATTTATTGCCTTTGCAATGCGACTCTGCAAGTCCAAAATTCTATAATCTGCAGAAACAGTCACCCAAATCACATGTTGGTAGACATTGATGCAATTGTTATACACCATTTTGAGGCAAGAAGTTTTCCCAACTCCCGCCATGCCGTATACTCCAACTATGCGAACTTGGGGTTCAGTAAGCCATTCCTGTACCTGTCTTTGAGCAGAATTTATGCCAGAACCATCAAACCCAGAGGTCGGCACATCTTGAAGCAATGCCTTTTGCGGTGCTGATTTGGCAATTTGCTGAGCATTAACAATTGCTGAGAAATCCTCTCTAAGGTGTTGATAGAGTTTATCGAAACTTACCTTCCATTCTCGTATTTGATTTGAGAGTCTCACCGGCTTGCACACGAGACATTCGAGATACCGTTGCCGTCCCTCGGATCGATGAAGTAGGCTCTGCGCTTCTGTAAGGGATCTTTGCAGCTCTTCCAATCCATCCTTCACAGTCTGCGGGGGAACTCTGTGTTGGTCCTGGAAGATGGTGCTGATATCCTGTACAAGTCTGTCCATACGCTTCAAATCAGCTTGTAGAATCTCACGGTTTTCCTCTTTCTGAATAACATCTTTCATAAGGTGAATCACTGGATCGAAGACGACTTTGCTGATTGTGGTGCTCGCAACTCCGGTTAAAATTTCCATGGCTTTATAGCTTTCTTGATGTTCTTGCGGCAGGAGCAGAGTAGACTTTCTTGATGTTCTTGCTGCAGGAGCAGAGCAGAGTCGGAACAAAGCTACCAGAGGCGGGAGATGGATTTAGCTGAAGTATGCAATTAGTGATCACTCAAAGAGAGCTTGAAGCATTGGAGGAAGGAATAAGGAAGTCAACAAAGAAGCGATGGGTGAGTTGTAAAAGTCGAAGAATAATGAGCAACTCCAATGTTGTGATGACAGTCAATCAAATTCACAACGAAAGTCACCAAAAATGCGATAAGGTTCAATAATGGCCGACAATCAATGATGGTCCGCTCGACTTTTGTTATGACACTCAGTCAAATCCAAAACCTATTATATGAAGTGATATATTTTATTTCAATTTAGAGAAGTTTTAGGCGGGGAAAAATTTGGTGGAAATCTTTGAAAATTTATGGTCAATTTTCATCATTATAAGTGTTTGGAGCTTTTGATCGTGCTGAATTTATTTAAGCCATCAAAAAACAATTTAAATTTTTTCACAATTAGATTTTTTTAATAATTCCCTGCCATATTTCAATTATAAATTCGTCATTCAGGTAAAATTGTGGCCTCTTTAGATAACATCTTTATCTGAGCTAAAAGAATGTTGAATAGTTACATTATTCAAAGATGGGAGGATTTGTCTTTTGAGAAAAATAAATCTTCAAAAGGTTTTTAGTGAGGGTAAATGTGAATCCATATATGATGGAAGGATGCAATGTAGTTCGTTCTACGGTTAAGTCAACCCCAATTAGTGTTTCTGATGGAGTTCTCAAGAACAATAAAATGGTGATATAAAGATAACCTTCCAATGATTACTAGGTATAAAGAAGTAGAGCATCATTATGTAACATGACATTTTCATGATTAACTATTACAATTCAAATAGACATACAAAACCATTGATTGAAATAAACACAAATTCAAATAGTCACACAAAACCATTTATTCAAATAAACACCAAGCAATTGATGTGTGAGCAAAGCAATTATTTAAAGACAAAAATATAAGTGCACATTGTTATGATGAGAATTTAACCTTGAACCTTGGTGGTGGTTTGCTATTAATAGAAGTGAAGGCCTACATCTCAACTCTGTTTCCAAAATTACAATTCTCATATTTTCCCTTGACCTTGGCTTGTTGCCCCTCAAGTCCATAAAATGCAAAAATCTAAACCCATAAATAACCAAATTGAGGCTTCAAAATGCTAATGCTTCTATTTGTTTTAAATGGGGATTCTTGTCTTGCTATTAGTCACATGTGTGTTTCTTCTATCGATGCTCCTCCAGTGGGCAGATTTTTCGATCATGTCTTCATATTTCCAACTTTAAAATAGCAATTTCCAACCATGACAAATAGGTTGTATATAGGTAGGTCACACCAAATCCACGTTAAATTATTGGTTGTGACAAGTATCCAATTAAGGCTCTTGATTTGTGAAATTTGACCCATCCACTTCCATTGAATGCTCCATGGCATGCCAAACATAAAATAGCCATGACCATGAATGATTACATCAACATACAAATAAAGAGCACACTAATGAAATAGTATCCACCATAGAAGGTTATTAGAGTAATGAGCCCAAAGAAGCCCCTAAATTATAAAGAAAACAATAGTAATGCAAAAAGGTTTAAACCCAAATTAGATGGAACCTCAATTCAATGGAAGAGAGCATTGACATGAATGTATGTTGTTTCAACAAGAATTTCTAAAGGCTCCCAAGCCTTCGATGATGGTTGAGCATGGAAATAAGATGTTGATCAAAGATGTTTTTGATCCTAGTAATGATTGTTGAACTACAAAGATTTAAAACGAAAGACAAACAACTTCCTTGCCTACAAAGGCACACTATAGAGGAGTGCAAAGGCATCCATGTGGGGAATTCGTAACATATATTCTTCTTGAGAAGAAGTGTGGATGTGGCTTGGAACGTTTGAGACAGAAGAAAAAGTGGCATTGGTTTATACAAAGCTACTTTGAATATGAGGGGAGCTCATACCTTTCTCAACTTTTTTCGAAACATAGTGGTGGAGTCCCTCTCACAAGTACTCAAAAAAACTATGTCATCACAGGAACTCAAAAAAAACTATGTCAACCTCCTTTCTTTCAACTTCCTAACCCTTTAATAGGTCAAATGATGGTATGTCAATGTATAGGAAAAGGCCCAACAAATTGTTTTTAGAAAAATGTCAGCGATTTAAAAAAAAAATAAAAAATATTGCAAAGGTGTGTATTGGATGGGTGTGTTGTAATCTAGTGAAAATAGCACATAGTTACCAGTAAACAGACATCAAGTAGACACATGATAAGCATATAAAATATGTAAATAGACACAATAATGGATAACCAACAGAAGTGCACACATATATCTTATTATAAGTCAAAACCATAACCATAATTTGTAGGTTTTAACCCTGTACATAAATTACCTGCATACGAATTCTAAAAAACACAGAAAATAAAAAATGCGAGAGCATAACACATAAAACACATATACACAGAGATTTTCCCCTAGATCCCAAAACCAGGACTACCAGCTTGATTTTTCATTATGTTCCTTTCAATGTTACAATACATAGTTATACATGTCGAAGCATCCAATACCATGGACCAAAAAACCATCGCGTCCAATACGATGGACCAAAAACCATCGCATCCAAAAACATGTGCGAAAATCATGCACAAAACCATAGGTGGGTCCGCCCAACCTAACATAGGGTCCAAAACCAAAATTTTCCGAGGCACTGCCCTCGACCCCATAAAGTGGGGTTACGGTTACACCTCAAACCCCCTATGACCCCCCCCTGCTACGCAATCGGCACAACAAAGGGGGCCTTCGCCTCCCCTCTAACCCCCCAGTTAACTACATGGGCTAGTCGTGGAAGGAACATAACACAACCCAACATTCTCCCTCTTGTTGTTTTCTTTCCACAGGGGGCCACAAGAGAGCTTAGTCAGTTTTCCAACCTTGAAATGCCCATTGTCTCTCTACACCAAGAGAACTTCTCAGAGCTCACAAATTTTGTCAATGCATTCGTAGTATTCTTCAAAGTGTCCACCTTTACCAGCAACACCTTTTTGTCTTCTATCATATCCCTCACAAAGTGATACTAAACATCAATGTGCTTTATCTTTGAATGATAAGCAGGGTTCTTTGCCAAGAAAATTCACTTTGGCTGTCATAGTCTATCCTTATAGCTCCCTGTACTAACCCCATACTTGAACACAATCTCTGCAACCAAACTGCTTCCTTGCTTGCATGAGTGGCTGCCATGTATTCTGCCTTTGTAGGTGATAGTGCCACTACAGATTGTTTCTTACTCATCCAACTGACTGCACCTCCAAATAGGTTAAACACATACCCACTTGTAGATCTTCTCTGATCCAAATCTCCACCCAGTCTGCATCAACAAAGCCATGAATATCCAACACTCTGTCCAATCCTGGTCTTCCTTGGTAGCACAAACCATAATCACTAGTGCCACACAAATACCTGAAAACCCGCTTCACTGCTGTCCAATGCTCCTTCCCTGGTTTGACATAAACCTGCTCAATAATCCCACTGCATGTGCAATGTCTGGTCTAGTACAGACCATTGCATACATCAAGCTACCGACTGCACTTGCATATGGAACACGGGACATGTCCTCTTCCTCTTCTTGTGTCTTGGGACACTGTTCAGGAGATAACCTCACACCTACAGGAATAGGAACCTTCACCGGTTTACTACCCTGCATATTAAACCTCTGCAATATTGTCTCGACATACTTC
>APFE030408775.1:2646-12831 GCA_000404065.3 Pinus taeda
CCTTCAGTAGGCCAGCACCTACGTACTAGTATCTTGGCTAGTGCAAGAGCTAAAGGGGGTTGTAGCTCCCTTCCAAGAGAAGCTGGAGAACGAGAGAGGATTGTAGCTCTCTGCAGGTTGCAACCCGCATACTGGTAAAGGACTGCACCAGTACATTGTAAAAGAAGTTTCTAATTTAAAAAGAAGATAGAGGCGAATTGCAGCAGGTGGTTTTCACCCACATTGGGTTTCCACCTTATATCTTGTGTTCTTATGTGTGATTGTCTTTCTGCTATGTTTTACTATTTCTAGTTACTGGTTATTTCATTCTGAAGCACAGATTAACAATCAACATCAGAAAGATAAATTGAATTAAAAGTTTGCTTTGTATATGTGGGTTTCCTTCTGCATAGTTGCGTATATATGCATGTTTAATTAACTGAAGTAGTGTATATCATTTGATTTTTGAAAAAGGAATATTTTACTTTATAATACTGATTCACCCCCCCTCTCAGTAGTATTTCCAACAATAGTGGGTGGTCGACACACCTCACGAGCTGGAAGCATGCCCATTTCCTCCTTAATTCCATGTCCTTTTTCCCTTGTAGAATTTTTCCAAGCAAGCATGGGAGTGCGTCTTTCTATTGTTTCTCACTTAATTCAAACATACCAACCCATTAAACATGCAAATCAACCTCTAATGGCTATCAATACAACTCTAATTTTTCCTTCAACAAGTAAACCTGAACATCCTAAGAAAGTAACCATCCTCAATCCCTGGAATCTATGTCCCTTACACAACCCATTTTTTGTCAATTATTTACATAAAATATTTATAGTGCATTTCAAAAATGGAAAAATGACTGGGGCTATCACATTATTGCAGGATATTGATATTGAGTGTACATTGAATATTGATAAGTAAGCAGATTTAAAAATCTCCATAATACATAGTTCTTGAAATTGCTACCTAAAAGAGAATGCAAAGAGAAATGTTGAGTACTCAATAAGTCTTGTCAAAAAATTGTAGGAAAATTTTCAAATTGCTCAGAAATTACAGGGATTGCATAATTTTTTAGATTGTTCAAAAATTTCATATTTTGCAAAATTTTGTGTTGTGGCTGAAGTTCCCATGATTCCCCCCTAAAATACTGTAGAAAATAGGGATGAGAAATGAAATAATGATTTTTGTTTTCATCAATATTTTCCTTAAGATTAAATGCTTCTTCAATGGTTAGTAAAGCTTGAACTATTTCGTCATCTATTTCATTCTCATCTAACCATTATAATTTCTCAATTCACCTTTTTTTTCGCAAGGTGATATAAAGTAATGCTTTTTATTTCGTCACCATTTGTTATTGTCATATTTTAGGAACAACAATTAATGAATGCATGTAAGTTGCCAACCATGGTATTTCTAAGATTAAATAATGTCCTCCTAGTGAATATTTACGGTTGAAGGACCATAAAATATACTTGATATACCCAAGAGTCAATAGAAACATTGGCGTCTTCTATAATCCCCTCAAATTTAATTTCTAATCTATCAACTAATTCTAACACACCGAGAGTTGGCCTAATGCTATCAATTTGTAGGTTATCCATGGTTTCTTTTGTCATCACATTTATGGCGACAACTATTATTCTTACAATAGCTATGCCTGTCTCAACATATTTTTATGTAATGATTTCAACAATCACTAGGCTGGCCAATCTACCTATAACTTGTATTGTTGATGGATCTTGTTTCCTCTTTCCAATTTTCATAGTGCAAAATTCCCTTATTGTTTTACCATAAATTGGTATGTTTTTTATTACTCTAAGTAAGGGATTTTTTATAGAAATATTATTAAATTCATCAATAATAATAAATTAAGGTATGGTTTTTGGTATTTCTGGTTTTCAGGAACCAATCTCTCAAGAAAAAGGAGTTGTCCTAGAAGTTTGAGGTTGTCCTTGTAAAGGGACAATTTGTTTTATTGTTGTTTTTGGTTTTTCTGTTTTATCTACAATTTCTTCTTTATTGTTCTTCAATTCTTACTATAGTTTTTGGGTTGACAACTCTACCAGATCGCAAATTAATCAACTGTAACTCTATAGGACTATCTATTACTTTTACAAAAAATTCTTGTAATTTTACTGGATTTTCCTGTAATTGCAGAGAAAACTCTTGTAATTTTACTGGATTTTCCTATAATTGTAAAAGAAATTCTTATAATTTTACTGGAGCTATAAGATATGTGGGAAATGATTTATATTCCACATTATAAATAGGTTATAAAATTCTGTTATTCAGATTTGCAATTGTTTGAGAAGGAATTTGAGTAGGTTGAAGGGGCGGTTGATTAGATGGAAGTTGTAATTGTTGGTGTTGAGCTAGTTGTGGTTGTTTATGAGGATGTGGTTGTTGAGGAAGGGGTGGATATGGTTGTTGAATTTGTGGGTATTGATGATATGGATTTTGTTGAATGGAGGTTGAGGGTGCTAATAGGGCTATTGTTGGTATGGGGATTGAAATTGTTGTTGTGGAGGGTAAGGATGGGAAGGTACATTTCCATAGGAAAGTCCTCCCCAACCTTATTTATAGGGATGATCTTGGACTTGTTGTGGAGGCCATGCTTGTCATGGAATTGGAGAGTTCCATGTATTTTGAGGAACATTAAAATGAGGAATATTTTGCTGACTAAGATCTTGATGCATACCTACTCCTCATGGTTGCTAAGGTCTCTGGGTGTAATGATGTAGAGTAATTCTACATTTCTAGATTCTCCTTGGTAAGTTTCTTTTATCTCAGGTAATGTCAGAAATTTCTCAGTTTTATATGGTTCTGCAAAAATAAGACAAACCTGAATGTTATCTCAAGGGAATTCTCTTAATGGATGTTTCTTTCGACATTTAGTACAGAAAATAGGAAAAACTCATTCTTTCTCTTCTTTATGTTTCCTAATTTTCAAATCATATATTTTCGAAGTAAAAATATTTAGAAGACCAGTTTTGAAATACTCTAGCAAATTTCCTAATTCTTCTCTATTGACACCTCGAGTAGCTGATTTAGTAACTTTGGTAAAGAGGCTTTCTTATCCTTGCACCATTTTTAGCTTTTCCTATTGAGTATTTCCTGCTTAAATCACTAATTATATCAAATGTTAGATGGGAAATATCACCAACAACCATTAAATGGAGTATATCTATATAGTCATCAAGAATTCCTTTTAAGAATATTGTGTGGATTATGTCAACACTTAAATGATGTTGTTTAGATTTTTGCAAATTGTACAAGAATATTTCTAGGTAATATTCTAGGAATTTTTCTTCTTATTGCATATCATTTGAAATATATCTTTTTGAGAATCCCTAGGTCAGCAATATGGTTTCTATTTCTTAATAAAATATTTCTTCATATCATCCCAATATGCAATAATACCTTCACCTAATCCCATGAACCAACATAATGCAACTCCTTTCAATGTTGCAGGAAATAAACACAAATTTTGTGCATCAATATTATAATCATAGCTACAACATAAAATAAAAAATTCAAATAGAAAGGAGTTAGTATATTTAGTTACCCTACCATAAAATGTTGGCAACACATATGGTGGAATGTTCTTCATTTAGACTTCAACACCTGTAATCTCCACAATAGGAAAGCCAAATATTACTTCCCTGTAACTGTCATCATCTTCTAGTGGTAGACCATTTCTTCCTCCATTTCCTTATCCTCCTCCACCTTCTCTTCCATTTCTATGTCCACTAACTTCACCTCCTCCTATATTAGATCTTGTTTCCTCGTCTTCCATATATTTGTTCCAAAACACGATGTATATTGTATTCCACCTGTCAGGAAAATAATCGAGATGTAGTTCTGATGGGACCCTTGATGTATTACTTTATGCACTTGATCCTTTTTGTGCTTCTACTAAACTATCATATTCCCTTTCTTCTCCTACAATCAAGTTAGTATATGGAGGAATTGTATCCATATTTATTTGAATTCTACCTCTACCTAGTGATGCTCTAATAAATTTTCCTCTTTTATCCCTTAATCCATACATACATTATTAGACATAGTTGGCTTTGTAGGAAACACTATGGTTGTGGTGCAGGCTCTTACCCCCATCTTATTTTCCTACTCCCCCATATTAAAAAAATATATATTGTAAGGCAAAGTAAAGAGAATTGCTAAATAGTTTTGTGTTTTTCTTTTAACAAAACAAACTAAATTCTTAGGCACTGGTTCATTTCCACCTCCCTAACAATGGTGCCAAAATGTTAAGTCATAAAGTGTATTAAATGATTTAACATTTGTTTTGTCAAACCCAGGTAGGTAAATTGTGAGGTGAAACACAATATGTGTAAATTGGCTACTTATCTACTTTCTTATGTAGAAATGAAGCACAAACCAAGTTACATTGGTTTTCATAATTCCATGTTAAATTGTTGACTTTGTTGGAACAAGATTTCACATTCAGACAAATGCATTTTCACACCAAATTCTCTTCCTAAAATAGTAATTGTTTAGTCAAAATTGATTTAAGAATGTGATGGAAAAGAATTCTAAGTGAAATCAGTGATCCAAGCTTACAATAAAAATTCACTTAATTACAATAATAACTATTTTAGTTCAAAGACAAACTTCAACAGTTCATCACTCTAATCACTATTTCAATCACACAAAACTTAACTAATTCTGATTATTTAAATTAAAAACACAATAAATACTAATCAAGGAAATAAATCTAACTAAATCCTACTCTCTATCTATGTTTTGTTATCAAACTCGACTATTATAGGAAAAACATAACTCTTATTATAGGATTTTTTTGTGTGATTACAAGATCATTATAGGAAATTATTACAGGAAATTCATGTATTTACAGGAAAATAGAGTATGCACTATTTTGAGATATACAAAAAAAATGATAAACATAAATCACTTAAAACATGGCAGAACTGATAAAATACATGACAAAATATATGCAACAAATACGAGGGGGGCCTCTTAGTGATGTGGCTAATGAAAACACTCAAAAATACAGAAAATTGTGCACCATACCGAGAAAGTCCTTGTATTAACGAAAGTCACAAGCTTAATACAGAATCACCATTTTGTTCAAATATAATAACTATAATATATACTACTAACCTATATCTTCTTTATGCATCAAATTTTATACAGAAAATTTCAAACTTATATTGACTTTCCCAAAATACAGGTCAGTTCAGCATTTCGAGCTAAGATAAAATGATTACAAAGGAAAAATGGTGATCTCCGCATGGTATCCTCGATCCTTCATGACTCTGCACTAAATTTCAGGTACATATGACCAAATTCCAACTAATGGAGAGGATTCAGGAAATTTCCTAAACAACCTGCAAGATTTGCTTAGTGGATATGCTGCATTGACCAACCTTTGACTTATGGGTTTCAAGCAACTATGAGAAGGTTAGATAGACATTCCTTTGTTAGATGAACATCTTGATCTTACTCCATGTGTTAGAATCACATGAGATGAGAAGGTTAGATAGACATTCCTCTATTAGATGAACATCTTGATCATGCTCCATGTGTTAGAATCACATGAGCTGATGTGGACCTCTGCCAAGCTTAAATGGATTACGAGAATTCTACATTTGTTAATTTCCTGTAATTACAAGAATTATTGTAATTTACTATTTCACCCATTAATATATGAAAGAAATGCATTTAATAAATGTTTATGAATTAGAAAAAATATATATTTTCCATAAAAGAATAATACCTTAAATTTATCCTTTTTATGCAATTTCCTTCATCAAATTATCAAAATAGAAGGATTTAAGGTTCAAATGGAGGATGAAAAGGTAAAAAATAAGGTGGACAAGATTACCAAAAATTGTTCCCAACAAATGACACATTTATCTACATCTTTGTGTTTGAATTTTGTACATTCCCAACCAAGCTTGGATGTGGGATCCTTTTAACCATTGAATTAGATTGGGTACTCTGCAAAGTACTAGCTCTAAGATTTCCTAACAAGGGTGAATTGAGAAGGGATGATCCTAAAAGAGAAGCAGTCAGAGCCAAATGCACGGGATATCTAATAGGTGAGCTATCAAGACCATAAAAAAATCTTAATAATGGCAGGAGTCCCCATAAGCATTGATAATAGTGGTGTATAGGAGGATTCCTATTTTATTCAAATTGTAATCGAATGTGTATTGAGTGGGAGTATTTGCAAACATGGTTTAACAATATGGGACTACTCAAGGAAAATAAGAACAAATAAAAAGCATTAACATGTTAAAAAAGTGGGAAAAAATGTCTAACTTGTTTTGATAGTGAGGACTTTTATGCAACGTGGGTATGAAAAAATAAAAATAAAAAAATAGTCCTAAATATCAAGCATACTTCCTCTCAAATTGTAACTTGACTTTTCAAAAGTTTTATTGGCATGAATCCACTAGAATAAAGTAGTGAAGGTTGGAAGGAGGGTTATTATAAAATATATTTTGGGCACATTTTGAAGTGGTTCGAAACATTTCTCAACAACTATTCAAAATTTCCTCCAAGTTCAATTGCATCCCATGATCACCACTTTAGATAGATTCTCTATGATGTGTTCAATAGCCTACTTCTGTCAATGTGGGTAGAGGGATTATAGGATATTAATAATGCAATCATTTTCCATGGAAATCACAAGATTTAGGTTAATTAACAAGGTTCTATATGAATAACCAGATCTTCCCCACCAACTCTTCATGGTGGCCCCTTTACCTTTCCTTTTGGTAACACCAACTATGAAATATATAAAGATCCCTAATAATACAAATTCTATGTTTCAAATGTAGAATGACATAGGGGGGTCATTTGGATGCCTACCCCAAAAGTCCTAACCAAAAAAAAAATATTATGACTTCTCGACGGAGGATTTTAGTTGGTTAACTTATTGTTTCATTTAAATATTTTGTAATTGATTTGGTGGCCCAACTATGTTGCCTTTAGGTGTGATTATGTGATTCAAGGTGCACAATCACACAAGTGTAAGAATTACAGTATCACCCAATGGTCCTTACAATTTCCTTAACTAAAAAATGTGAGAGAGCAACAAAGCACCAAAATGAAATGCTGAAAAAATAAATATAATCCTAAAATATGTAGATACGATGTATCCAAACTTCCTTAACAACCTCTTCTAATGTTTGAAATGCAAATTGAAATAAAAGAATTGAATTTTTAAGTTGATTTTGAAAAAAAAAACAAAATTTGAATATTTGCACATTTTGGGTACTTAAAATTTGCCCTATTATCTATGTAATTTGCAAAAGCATCAATGAAAAGAAACTACACATGCACAAATTGGGGACAATGCTTACTTTTAATTAACCATAACAATTTTGTCATTTGTTGGGAATGGAAATGATGAAAGTTTTAGAAAATGTTTTTGATCCACTAAGATCACTTTATGGTTTCAAAGTGGAGAGAATACTCTAGTCCTCAAAAGTTTTGTTGGATCCCAATATTGGTTTGATGTAATAGAAATTAAACTTAATCTACAAAATTACATACTCACGTGATGAAGAAAAAATGAGTAATATAGGCTATGGATCCTGTATAAAGTGCAGGAAAAATGTAAATTTGAAGTTGTAGAATTAGAAAGCTGAATTTTGAAAATTTGCATGGGGGCATGTATACAACCCATGTAATATAGCATGACTATTTCTTCTAAATCCGTGCAAGTTTTCTGATGAACCAAATTCTAGAATCTGCATATAAGCAAAAAAGAAAAATATATTTGAGTCAATTTGGACACTTGAAAAACAAATGTGATTAGCAGAGAGGGCCCAAAAACTTACTAAATGGTGAATTATGTGAATTTACCTAGTGGAGCCAATAGTATATTCAAACAGTGTTACTAAGGTGCACCAAATAATCTTTCACTAAGTAATGGAAAGGATGAGCATTACTCATGGTTAGAATGAGAGGGATAAAGAAATTAGTAAGCTATAAACTTACATCATAAAACAAAATTAAAGAAATCAATATATATATTAAAAAAAAACAAGTATGCCTTTATTACTAATGGTTGAAAAAAGGCCATTTTGAGACATCGAGAATAAGTGGCTAGCAATGATGTTGTTCTCTTTCTCCTCAGGAGTGTCCCTGTCAATCTTATATGGGCCCTCTCTCTCTTTCTCTCTCTCTATCTCTCTCTCAAGATAATGGATCTTAAAAATGAATTCACCAACATAACATTTCCTATTAACTTTAGCTATTCTCTTCTTAAATGCATATCGATAGCCTCTTTATATAGTGGAGATTGGGTAGCAAGAATGGTACAGGTTCATGCACCAAGGACCAATCGATTTTGATCATAAAGTCTTGATTTCACTTAAGAAAACTCATGTTTTATTGTGATTTTTGGTCTCCAAAGGCACACTGAATTGAATAATTTTCAAAATCCTACTGAATTGTTATGGATGGCTTTTTGTAAGACAAGAATGGTCACTTTTATGTAATTTTTCTAACTTGCATGACTATCAAGGGATATTTCACACAATTATGAAACCCACACGAGTCTATAAAAGATAATGTTCCATGGTTTTTTATCAATCCATTTGATGGATTACATTAATACCATGGTGCAATTCCTTCACAATGATGAATTTGATGATCACTTGTATGGTTGTGAGAGATTTTAAAGTGATAACAAAGAGCCTTTCAACAAGCTATCATGTGGCTTAATCAAAGTTGAAAATAAACATTTCTAGGAATAGGAAGTTGATGTATCATTTGAACTATTTAATCTACATTTTTAACAAACTACTAATAGTAACAAGGGAATTTGTAGGTCACTAGATTAGCATGTCATAGGTGAAAATTTCAAATCATTGATGAGTGTGTAAGACATGCAATAATGGAAATCGAATCATTGGGATGAAATTGAGGATGTAATGTGTCTCAAATTGCAAAAACAAAAATAAGACACAAAAAAGAAGATATTGTCATTGGGATAAAAATTAGGAACCAAGGTAAACACATATACACAAAATGGGATGCAAGAACACTAGCATGTGATATGAGATGTTACAACCCTAAAATAGGGTCAATTAGTATAGAAAATGAGATATTACATTATAATTTTACATATTGGAGCTATAAACTTAATCATCGAATTCACATATTCTTACTCATTGGAAATATTTTGTAGATTGTTTATATAAAGAGAGAATCATTGTTCACCATGGATGGTCTCAAAATCCTCTTATTCCTTTAATGGATGAACAAATTTCTTTATTTTTAGTCCTCCAACTTTCTATTATCGTGCCCTTCTTCGCAAGATTCATTATTTTCCATCTCTTGGGTTCTTGTTTTCATCAAGAAATTGTAATTCTTCATTGGAATTCCAACCAATAATTAGTTTATTTCATCTTCTTGTGTTCAAAATGAAACCATTGTCCTTTGATCTTCAATTTGATTATCAAGGGAACATTAACTTCAAACTTTACAAATATTTAAATTATTTTTATAAATTTTTGGAGAGGGTGGATCCTTTTTCGATGGTAGAAACTCATGTAGAAGGTGATCCTAACCACAAAATGTGCACACACATCCATTGTGAATGTTAACCCATAAATCCATGTTTTATCAGATTAGATATTGAGAAAAAGACACATGGATAATATTACAAGCCCATCTTCAAATAATAATAATAGATCTTTCATATCAAAGAAGAAAAAAAGATAAGAGAAATCCATCTAGAAAGTATGTACATGGGGAGGAAAATGAGAATCCTAATATGTGTAATGTGAAAAAGAAAATATGAGACACATTGAAGTAAACAATAATGAACTTACATAATAGAAAGCATGCAACCCAATATACCCCTTCACCACCACAAATTTTGATTATTTGCGGAATACATAGGTCTCAAGATGTAATCCATTAAGACCAACCAAATTAAAATTAATTCAAATGGAATTTGTTATATTTCTAAGTAAACAAGAAAGTTTGCAAACATGATTAGTAACAAGCTCATGCAAAAATGTATGCTTTTATTAATGTATAGTTGATTGATACAATATCATTGGTGAGGTAGTTGTGTTATTGTTACAATGTAACTACCTTATTATCTAATTATCCTTTTAATATTTGTTGAAAAGTGTGCAACAAGAAATGCTTGTTGAGAATGCAACAAGATGATGGAGCTTAGTGGAAAGGAGTCG
>APFE030408775.1:17041-61101 GCA_000404065.3 Pinus taeda
GGATTACATTAATACCATGGTGCAATTCCTTCACAATGATGAATTTGATGATCACTTGTATGGTTGTGAGAGATTTTAAAGTGATAACAAAGAGCCTTTCAACAAGCTATCATGTGGCTTAATCAAAGTTGAAAATAAACATTTCTAGGAATAGGAAGTTGATGTATCATTTGAACTATTTAATCTACATTTTTAACAAACTACTAATAGTAACAAGGGAATTTGTAGGTCACTAGATTAGCATGTCATAGGTGAAAATTTCAAATCATTGATGAGTGTGTAAGACATGCAATAATGGAAATCGAATCATTGGGATGAAATTGAGGATGTAATGTGTCTCAAATTGCAAAAACAAAAATAAGACACAAAAAAGAAGATATTGTCATTGGGATAAAAATTAGGAACCAAGGTAAACACATATACACAAAATGGGATGCAAGAACACTAGCATGTGATATGAGATGTTACAACCCTAAAATAGGGTCAATTAGTATAGAAAATGAGATATTACATTATAATTTTACATATTGGAGCTATAAACTTAATCATCGAATTCACATATTCTTACTCATTGGAAATATTTTGTAGATTGTTTATATAAAGAGAGAATCATTGTTCACCATGGATGGTCTCAAAATCCTCTTATTCCTTTAATGGATGAACAAATTTCTTTATTTTTAGTCCTCCAACTTTCTATTATCGTGCCCTTCTTCGCAAGATTCATTATTTTCCATCTCTTGGGTTCTTGTTTTCATCAAGAAATTGTAATTCTTCATTGGAATTCCAACCAATAATTAGTTTATTTCATCTTCTTGTGTTCAAAATGAAACCATTGTCCTTTGATCTTCAATTTGATTATCAAGGGAACATTAACTTCAAACTTTACAAATATTTAAATTATTTTTATAAATTTTTGGAGAGGGTGGATCCTTTTTCGATGGTAGAAACTCATGTAGAAGGTGATCCTAACCACAAAATGTGCACACACATCCATTGTGAATGTTAACCCATAAATCCATGTTTTATCAGATTAGATATTGAGAAAAAGACACATGGATAATATTACAAGCCCATCTTCAAATAATAATAATAGATCTTTCATATCAAAGAAGAAAAAAAGATAAGAGAAATCCATCTAGAAAGTATGTACATGGGGAGGAAAATGAGAATCCTAATATGTGTAATGTGAAAAAGAAAATATGAGACACATTGAAGTAAACAATAATGAACTTACATAATAGAAAGCATGCAACCCAATATACCCCTTCACCACCACAAATTTTGATTATTTGCGGAATACATAGGTCTCAAGATGTAATCCATTAAGACCAACCAAATTAAAATTAATTCAAATGGAATTTGTTATATTTCTAAGTAAACAAGAAAGTTTGCAAACATGATTAGTAACAAGCTCATGCAAAAATGTATGCTTTTATTAATGTATAGTTGATTGATACAATATCATTGGTGAGGTAGTTGTGTTATTGTTACAATGTAACTACCTTATTATCTAATTATCCTTTTAATATTCACTTATAAATTGTGAATTTATTACATAAAATAATCCTTATACTCTAATAAAAATATATTTCAATCAGATTCGTAGCCAAATATCTATATTAAAAAATGTTTTGACCAAATTTCACTATTACTCTTTATTTAGATACTCAAAGGCTATCTCTATGCATTACGCACTAAGTTAATGATTGACTTAGCGACCTTTCCATCCTATATATTGGATGGGAACAATATGGTATCTAATGGACATGATGGAAAAAAGCACTAAGCCAATCATTGGATTAGTGCATCATGCATAAAGACAATGGATACTCCAATGGGTCATTGAATTTTTGTTTCCATATTTTGAAAACCACACAACAATATTATGAAACAAGGCTTTTGCATCATATTATTTCCACATGGTAGGAAAATGAACTTTGGGAAATATGACCTTTTATTTCATCCTTCCACATCCTCTTTTCATCTTGGTGTCCCCTTTCACATATCTTTACATTCTATTTTTCTCGTCATGTGTATCCCTTTTTGCATCCTAATGTTCCCATAACATCCTTAGATGTGTCCTAGTTTCAATTTTGCACCCTATTTTACATTATTTTATGCATCCAATTTTGCGTCCAACATACATTGTTAGAATCTCATTTTCATATAACATTGTTCTTCTCACCTTGAGCTCTCTAATAAACAATAATGTGCTCTAATGAGAAATAATATGTCCTAATCCAAGTCTTTATATATGGAATTATAGACCAAGAAGTTCATACTTTCTTTTAAAACTAGGTACATCCGACTCTTAGCATTCTAGTTTCAAGTTTCTTCACTTTCTTGTCTATATGTTTCTATAGTATTCTGTCGTAAATAGTGGTGTTGAGCTTTTGGGAAGGAATTGGTGAATACATGGTGGTAGTTCTATACATCTCTTCCTAGATTTTTCTACCATTTTGTACATGTCTCACTTATGGTGCATTTGTTAAATACATTGATTGTGGTTCATCACTTCTATGTATTGTTTATCATGTGTGTCACTTATATTGCGTTTGTTATATGCATCATTTATTATGCATGAGAGCCTTCCCTATATGTGTTTCTTATGGTATGTTACTTAACTATAACTATGCCACTTAATTGGGTCATATATGGTACATCACTATGTGTGTTACCTATGTGCATTGTTTATGTATATCTTATGTATGCCATTGTCTCGGTGTCACTTATGTTGTAATAGTATTATTTATACATATCACTTAAATGCATTAATTTAAAATGTCATATAATTATGCCACAAATAATCCATTGGTTATGACGAATGAATATCTAATCCATATCCAATATAACTCACACACTAAACTCTTCATGCAATGCACTCATAAGAGAAAAAAAAATTGTACATATACATATATTAGATCTAAGACTTTTGTGATCCATATTGAGGATAGACCATATTAATTTGTTAAAGATCACAAAATCATGATTATGTAATTAATCCGAAAAACATCTATCTACATATATACATAATTGATCAAAATATTTTCACTCATACTTAAAATTCAAAATTCAATGTCATAAATATCTTTCAAAATTCAAAATCATAATTAATATGTCATTTCCACTACATAATAAAAAGTCAATCCCAATATTGCACTAAAGTCAGTAAATGAGAAGTGAGAAGTCCAAATCCCTAAACCCTATTTTTACAAATTGAAATCAATTTGAAGGAGAAAAAACATGGATATTGCTTCTAGAGGAACCACGTAGGACCAACCATTTGATGCTTCAACCACATACTAACTTCTTATGTGGTACAAATTTACTTCTAATTATATTATTTTGTTAGTTAGCATGGGTCTTAACTTCATTCTTACGTATATATTCTGAACAACCCCACAATGTAGGAGCCCCTTTTGTCCTCTGTGGCCACGCGTGAACACTAACTAATATTTAGATTGAAGTATATTATATTAACAGATTTTATGTAAAAGATTTTGTAAATTCGAGGGGAGCACATGATATTCATTTAGTTTCGTAATGTCAGGGTTTTGGTTGACGCGAGCAGAAATGTGGACGTGTAACCAAAACGATGCGCACGTATCAATGATTTTAAAGCACCCTTAATTCACACGTAACTTGGTCGGCCTCACTTTCCGAGCATCTCCTCTCGGATAAGCTCCGCCTCGGCGGGGAAGGAAGTAATTAAGTGTGAAATAAATTCAATTTAATGCATGAGGAATAGAAACGGCGTTTTTATTGTGAGGTCCATCTTACTAACAGGGTAGAGTAGTTAATATTGTAGAGATTTGGTTTAACACAGTCACTAATCTGTTTAAACGGAGTGGTGGTTTTTGTCTGGAAACTGAGTGGTGGTTTTTGTATGGTAAGGTTTAAATACTAGTGATATAGATTTTATTTTTAAGTATACAATATAGTTTATATATAAAAGATAGAACTATTTATTTGAATGGAGGTTTTTGTGAGTAGAATTATTTAGAGATATGTTTTTCCTATTTATCACATAAATCGAGGAATCATCTTTGAGTATGTAAATTTGTATAGTTGTTTATAATGTTTTGATTATTTTTGAAGATAAGTGGGTAGGAAATAATTAACGTTTTTGTTGCACACTTTACCCATTTATCAAATACATAAGAAGTCAAAATTTTCAAATTTATACATTGAACATTTAATTTTGTATAACTGAATACTTTACAATGTGATTTCTTAGTTAATTATTTCAGCATGTAATTTTGTGGAGATGTAAGTGAATAAGATATGTTTAATGTTTGTGATGCACACTTCACTCATCATATGGTACCACCAAAACTGCTATGGCTAAACACTTTATAATGTTTTGATTATTTTTGGAGATGTAAGTGAATAAGATATGTTTAATTTTTGTGATGCACACTTCACTCATCATATGGTACCACCAAAACTGCTATGGCTAAACACTCTCATGACTCAAACAAATTTATTTTCTTTGACCAAAGCAAAAAATTATCTGCTTTGACCAAAGCAAAGCCACCACCTTACATTATTCCATGAGCATCATAAAATAATTTAAGAAAAACGTTATCTGCTTTGAACAAAGCAAAGCCACCTTAGTGCATTATTCCATTAGCATCATCTAATAATCTATTGAAATTGAAAAACATCCTAATAACTTATTAGTTACAACAATGACTATAAACTCAACCAACCCTTAATCATCTACTATTCATCTTTTCATTAGATTTTGTCCCTTCCCCTCTCTTTCTTTGCACTTTTTTCTTTTTGCCTCTACTCTTTTCCCTATTCTCTCTTTTTTCCTTTTTTTTGTTTCTTCTCTTTTTTATTCTTTTCTCTATTCTTTATTTGATTGTTCACCCACTTTCTTAGATTCATACTCTCCTTTCTATTTTTTAATTAAAAAACATAAATTTATGTTATACTGAATCTTTTTTATTAATTAAAATTTTACCTAATTAAAATTTTAACATTGTTTATAAAAAATCTTTCATTTTTATAAAATTTCTATTCTTTTTATTATTAATTTTTTAATTCTTACCTATCTTATAATTTTTAAGTTATTAATCTTTTTAATTTTATTTTTTTTGACCTTATTTATTAATCACTTTATTTTCACATATTTCTTCTCTAATTCTTTTTCTGGGCTTCATCCTTTAATTAATTAATTATTAACTCAAAACACTTAATATTCTCTTTTAATTACTCTTTTGCTTATGCTTTTTAAATTTAACCGTGAGATTGTCTTTTTACATCTATTCTCAATTTCTTGTGTCAATAGTGATACATGGAGTGTCCACAATGCAGTACTCAATTATAAGTATTTAAATTATAGTATTTTTTCTTTAAACTGGTAGTTTGGAAAAATCTATTAACCGTTATAAACCTACCACAGCTGAAAACCAATTGTTCACTAAATCACTTGAGCTAAGATTTTTTGAGCTTTTGAGTAAAACATGATAATTAGTAATGGTCAATAAAATTTTTAAATTGTTTTATCATGTTCAAATATTATAAAATTCTATTCATGTTAAAAAAATTCATAGTTTTTGTGTTTGTTCTAGTGTTAAAAATTATCATAATTCAATTATTAAATTAAATTAGTGAGTAATAGTGTTATTAACATATAAGCTAACTCTATCATCCTTGTTCAAGGAAAAAATGTCACTTAAAGTTACCTACTAAATTTAAAAAAAAAAAACTTTCATTCTTAATATTTTCTCTCCTACCAAATACATTGGAATCTTCGACTATTAACATATTTCCATTCCTCTTAAAAAAAATAATTTTTTAAACCAATATTAACAATTTTAAGCTATACTCCAATATCATATTATTTGTAACCTAAACTTTTAAAACACGTTCTTGTCAAATTTATATAAAATAAGAAAAAAATCCATTTTACGCTATAATGGTCTTGCTCCGCATTTGTCAAAAAAAAAAAAAAAACAAAAACATTTTACGCTACGATTTTTTACTTGCTTTGGACAATTTTTAAGAATCTGGGGTTGTCGTATTAGGCGATGATGAAAGGGTGGCCGAATAACCCCGCTGTACAATGGGACAAGTGAGAATTTTCCGCATATATGTACGTAGTTTGACATTCATGTGCATGCATTTAATTTGACCAATGGGTTTTCATTGAAACGGTGTCCCGTTTGCACATGGCCATATGACATTTCCAGTTGGATGACCAACACAGAACTAATTCCATGTGCACCCATGTGCTGGGCTCCATTCCAGTACCTCTCTCTAGCCTGTATGCCAGCAACCGCCCCAGCTCTAGTATTGCTGCCTTGTTATTTAGCCATCTTAGGTGAAGGTCATGCCCTATTGTCTGTACAGTGGGAGCAATCCCCATGCCATTTCCAGTTTTCAAGGTTAGTCTGCTGTTGAGATTTCGATTTCGATTTTCCTTTGTTTAATCAGATTCTGTATAAAAATTGCTGTGAGTGTTGGTCTGTCCCTTTGTATAAATTTCAATATATTATAAAAGGTTAAGATATTTCCCTTCTCTGTGTTAAAGTATGTTACATAAATCAATTCAATTTTTTAGGGTTTTAGCTAGAATAATTTCGTGAACAATTTGTTTTCTCAATTACTCACTCTACTGCATCTAAAATTTTAGCTAAATTAATATTTTTTATTTTGCAGTGAAGCCCACAAAAAGAAAATTACCTAAATCAATGGATCAGTTAATGGATTCAAAAGGAATATTAAATCAACTTCCTTCCGTTCATGAATTGCCCATGGCAAAATTATTCAGTCCAGTCCATAGATTCGTGCAGCAATATGTTTCTCATCTGTTACCTGCACTGAAGAGAATTCAAGCAGAATCTGCAAGGCAATCTGATTCGACACGTGAAAATGTTACAAGGTTTGAAGTCGGCATGGCTCTTGCACTCTCGGCCAAGGATTTTGCTTGGAGCCGTGCCCTTAAATGCAATTTATTGGAGAAGAGTACAGATCCCTCAGTCCAGCATACAACACAGCTTTTGAGGAAACGAGAGAGGGTGAGTAAGCCAAAAAAGGATAAGTCTACAAGATGGAAGCCCAGAGTTTTTGGTAGAAGCTACATTGGAAAGATTTTACACAAACAGAAGCTAAAAAGGAAAATTGAAGAGAAGAGAGCCCTGAGATATCGTATGAAAATCCTTAGGAAGCTAACCCCCGGAGGAAATGGTATGGAAACAAAGGTTCTATTTGAACAGTTGGGTAATTATATCGCCTGTCTGCAAACACAGGTGCGAATTCTTCACTATTTAGCTGAGAACTCGGGTATAACAATTCCTACTTGCAGTGGAGTATAGTGAGAATTAGTTTTATTCGCCATTCAGATATTTTCTCTACGTTATAGAGAATAGATCTATTGTAAAGGATAATTCTTGTTTGAAGCCTTATGCTCAAAGCTAGCAATAGCAATAATAACTATGTTAAAGGTATTTTTCTTTTAAATGTGGGTAAAATTTAAGTGGGAGATTATTTGCAAATAGATTTTAAACATTCAAATTTTAGAAGCTGGAGTTGGTGATGGACTTACTTTCATATTACTAGTATTTTTTTGTTTGTATTTTCTTGCTGCCATATTACTTGTGTCTTCTTACATTACCTGTTTATGGATAGATTAATTTTCTTTTTTATCCTAAATGATTATGCATACAGAGCTTGGCATTATAAAAATAGGCATCTTCATATAAAAGTTGGCTGGCATTATTGTGATAGGCATCATACATTACTTTTTCTTTTAATCTAAATTTATAACCATAAATAATGGTATATTTTTTTAGTTTACTTTGTACATTTACTTAATACAATTATAAATATACCATACAAATTGTCAAACAAAAATGTTATGAAATAATTCTTAAAATAAAAAAATTGATACTCATCTATGAAGTGTATTTATTAATATGATTATGCTGATAGAATACAATTTAATGGTATCCATGAGTATGTTGTTATCTACCCTCTCAAACGATGGTGCAGGTTATTTCTCTTTAAATAGATTCTATGAATAATGATATATCTATATGTATCTGTGTTTTCAACTATGAAACATTTATGTGCTTCAACTTTAAGTGCACTAAATGATTTGGAATACAACTAACAACTATTTACTGGTTGCTTTTTCTTCCTCGATAAAACTGCAAAGCATGTAAATCCTATTCTTTCAAAACCTTAAAGCATTTTAACGGTATTTAATCTCCACTTTGAGTTTTTCATCCGATTTATATTAAAGTACAATATTGCACACATCAGCCTGAAGTCCATGTTCTGAAAAAACATCAGTCATAAACTGAACTAAAACTGGATCTTACCAACTTCACAGTATTTTCACTGATTGATATTTAATTGAAATTCTAATATTTCTCCCGGTTAAGTACAATCTAAAAGAAAATCAAAACCAACCAGCACTGAATTGAAGAAAAACTGAACTTACCAACTTTACAGCATTTAGAAAATAAACATTATTTGACTATTCTTACTGGGTTGTTCTAATCTACAACGGACCAAATCAATCTTACAAGTATGAAACTAAATTAAAACTTAGGAACTCATGAACTGTACGATATTTGACTGATTCAATCCCCTAGTGTGACTAGGGGAATAAGAGATGTACTCTTCAACAACCAAATTGACAAAGCACTTCATGTTATGAAAAGTCATCTCCAATCATTTCATGCATTTTCAAACAAGTTAATAAATTTTCTGATCTTGCACTTTAAATTGATAAGGTTTTTTAAAGTTTTAATAATTAGGATTGACAGCCCACAATCTAATACTAAAATGACTAAAATAGCTTGTAACGTGAAAAGTTAAAAGAAAAACACTTCATAATAGCTTGTAAAGTGAAAAAGGTTAAAAAAAAAACACTTCATAAGCATGCTAAAAATATAACGTGTTGATCTATTTAGAAGTTAACCTCATCACCACATCATTTACTTTTACCCAACATTTACCTTTCTTCTAGGTACTTTTTTTTTCATACCATTAGGGTTTGAATGGTGTTTACTTCATAACCACATCATTCTTTTTCACGAGGACTACGACCCTTTTACTTTTACAGAGCATTTATCTTTCTTCTAGGTAGCTTTCTTTTTTATACCATTTGGAATGATATTTGGCAACTTTATATTTATTGAAAATTCAGTAAGTAAAGTCAACTCTTGACTTTGTTCTATGTTGAATTTGTATATGTATAGAATATATAATAAAAAATAATAATTATTGAATTATTATTTTAAAAATGTAAGATGTAAAATATTATTTTGTATGGATAATCTGAAAAATAAAGATAAATATTTATAGGTGTTTAGGTATTTCAAGAGGGAAATATCTTTTGAGGCCAGTTACAATACAATAGTAACAATTCACAAAATAGTAGTTTACTAATTTTATAAATGTTTTTTATTTTTCTTAGTAAAATTTTGATACCTTGTGGTTCCATCGCTAATGAGTGCCAACTATTTAGTAGGCTTTATTTAATAGAAAATATTATTTTACATTGAATACTTATCCACTAGCTACCTAATATCCTTTATTAAAAAAGATAACAACATACATTAAATAATAGCTAACATTGTGACACCCAACATGCCCTCTCTCTTCAACAACAACATTATACAAAAATCTTGATGTGTGGAAATTGCTATGACAACATGTTAGACCATAAGTGACTTTATTTGACTACATATCCTTCCACTATATTAAGACTTCCCAAATTGTTTAATGTTGCAATTTGCATCTTTTGTAACCAATGTTACCACCATTGCAACAAAATGAAACTCTTTCCATCACGTTCAGGTCTGTTTAGCTTGGGAAATCTAGCCCCGTGACCTTTTCAAAATGGACACATGAAGTAGGGTTTATAGATTTTTCGTGTTAGCTTTTGGGAGCCTTGTGTTTGAGAAAAACCCTTGTCTTTGAGCACACAGAGAAACTAAAAAAGAAATTGAAGAAAAGAGAGCCTTGAAATATCGTATGAAAAATCCTTATGAAGCTAACCCCCGGAGGAAATGGTATGGAAACAAAGGTTCTATTTGAACAGTGGGGTAATTATATCGCCTGTCTGCGAATTCTTCACTATTTAGCTGAGAACTCGGGTATAACAATTCCTACTTGCAGTGGAGTACAGTGAGAATTAGTTTTATTCGCCTTTTAGATATTTTCTCTACGTTATAGAGAATAGATCTATTGTAAAGGATAATTCTTGTTTGAAGCAATATTAATTATGCTCAAAGTTAGCAATAATAATTATATTAAAGGTATTTTTTTTTAAATATTAGTAGAATTTAAGGGCGAGATTATTTGTAAATAGATTACTAACAATAAAATTTTAGAAGTTAGAGTTGATAATGGAACTTGCTTTCATATTACTTGTGTCTTCTTACACTACCTGTTTATGGATAGATTAATTTTCTTTTTATGCTGAATGATTATGCATACAGCTGTTGACATTATGAAAATAGGCATCTTCATACAAAAGTTGGCTGGCATTATAGTGATAGGCATCATACATTATTTTTTCTTTTAATCTAAATTTATAGCCATAAATAATGGTATATTTTTTTTAGTTTACTTTATACATTTACCTGATACAATTATAAATATACCATACAAATTATCAAACAAAAATGTTATGAAATAATTCTTAAAAAAAAATGATACTCATTTATGAACTGTATTTATTAATATGATTATTCTGAACTGTATTTATTAATATGATTATGCTGATGAATACAATTTAATGGTATCCATGATTATGTTGTTATCTACCCTGTAAAACGATGGTGCAGGTTATTTCTCTTTAAATAGATTCTATGAATAATGATATATCTATATGTATCTGTGTTTTCAACTATGAAACATTTATGTGCTTCAACTTTAAGTGCACTAAATGATTTGGAATACAACTAACAACTATTTACTTCTTCCTCGATAAAACTGCAAAGCATGTAAATCCTATTCTTTCAAAACCTAAAGCATTTTAACGGTATTTAATCTCCACTTTGAGCTTTTCATCCGATTTATATTAAAGTACAATATTGCACACACCAGCGTGAGTTCCATGTTCTGAAACATAAACTGAACTAAAACTGGATCTTACTAACTTCACAGTATTTTCACTGATTGATATTTGATTGAAATTCTAATATTTCTCCATGTTACGTACAATCTAAAAGAAAATCAAAACCAACCAGCACTGAAGTGAAGCAAAACTGAACTTACCAACTTTACAGCATTTAGAAAATTAACATTGACTGACTATTCTTACTGGGTTGTTCTAACCTACAACAGAGCAAATCAATCTTACAAGTATTAAGCTAAATTAAAAGTTGAAACTCATGAACTGTACGATATTTGACTGATTCAATCACCTAGTGTGACTAGGTGAATAAGAGATGTACTCTTCAACAACCAAATTGACAAAGCAATTCATGTCATGGAAAGTCATCTCCAATCATTTCATGCATTTTCAAACAAGTTAATAAATTCTCTGATCTTGCACTTTAAATTTATAAGGCTTTTTAAAGTTTTAATAACTAGGATTGACAGCCCACAATCTAATACTAAAATGACTAAAATAGCTTGTAACTTGAAAAGGTTAAAAAAAACACTTCATAAGCATGCTAAAACTATAACTTATTGATCTACTTAGAAGTTAACTTCATCACCACATCATTTACTTTTAAACAGCATTGACCTTTTGATGCAGGAGCATCCAGATTAGGGAGGTCATGGTTGGGAGTTTGTCTCTTTCTAACAACTTGAGGTTCATTAGTTTTTCATTTTTATTTATATTTCTATGATTGGCTGTCTCAGCCAGTGTTAGTGTTTTGCTTACCTGTTTCTTTTTAACTTTTTAGTTTTATTTAAAAATTGTTTTTAATTTACAAAGCAGGGAGGTCATGGCTGGGAGTTTGTCTCTTTCTAACAGCTTGAGGTTCATTAGTTTTTCATTTTTATTTATATTTCTAGGAATGGCTGTCTCAGCCAGTGTTAGTGTTTTGCTTACCTGTTTCTTTTTAACATTTTAGTTTTATTTAAAAATTGTTTTTAATTTACAAAGCAAGAAAAGACAGTTATTGAGAAACCACTTAATATAACCACATAATGCAACTACTGGAAGTGTCCAGTGTTCTCTACAAAACTAAAAGAGAAAAAAACTAGTGTAATCTTTTTTCCATCATAGAATTGAATGAAGAGAGAAGGGACAGAAACATTTTCTAAAGACAAACATCTGAATCCATTCATGTTACAGCTTTAGAGTCTTTCCTACAGAATACTGCTAATTTATTTTCTTTTCCATAAGCATAATAAAGATAGGTGAGTGAAGAGTAGGCACCAAAGCTAGGAGAGTGCCCACACAAGCCAGCAGCACAAACAGAGCAAGTTCATGAAGGAATGAGAAAGCTATTGACGAAAAAATACCCAAACAAGTTACACGTATAGAAATGAATACACAATCATTTTCCTTGCAAATTTTAACAACTATTCTACAGTCAGTATTATACTATATATATATATTAATATATATATATATATATTATATTTGTCAAAAGCGGGGCATCTTAGTTCACTATTCAAGACCCCAATAAAATAGAGTAGCTCAGACCAAAACTACAAATCCCACAGTTCAATTGCAGGACCACATTAATACATATTTAACTACCAAAATTAGAGTCGCAAATACAAAGTGGAGCCACAGGCACAGTGCCAAGAAACTGCAGAGTCAAAGCCAAATTACAACTAAAGACTCAAAACCCCTATGAACATTAAGTTAATCAAATAGGAAGATACCAAAGAGCGACCCTACCTAGTTTAGGTGTAGGAGACACAACATGAGGACCAAGAACAAGCCCGTGGCTCACCTGCATTGGCCAACAACGAGGCCATCAACAGCAGAGAACAAAAACCACAACTACGTTTATAAAATGCAACCAGAATAGAGGGAAGGGTTATGAGAACTTATCAAGGGAGAACTGAGTCTATGCAAGCCAGAAGAGGAGCCATGGGATTGAGGTCACAACGCTGCCACGAGGAGCAGAGGCTGTCAGCGAGTGAGAAAGACAAAATAAGAACAACGAGTATAGAGAGAGGGCTTATCTTTCGGATGACTATCGAGTGGAAGCCGAAAGCTGAGCGACTCCATAATTGCAACCTGTGACAGTCAAACTATGAAGTAAACGCATGGAGGATAGTCAAGTAAACGAGAGATGCAACAGAAAACACAACTAGAGCCGAGCAAAACCGACAACAGAGACCGATATCAAGGGTTCCAAACCAAGGCCTCGAAACCGAGCACGAAGCATGCCAAGACATCTTCCGCAGGCGAAAACCCTCATTGAGTTGTAAACCAGGCGCAGTGGGAGCGAAACCCCAAACAAAGAAACAGAGCAAACCCTCATTCCGCAGAACCAGAGACCTCACCGACAGCATAGAGACACACCAAAATGAATATAGCAAATAAAATTAGCAGTCAGGGTTTCAGAGCATAAAAGGAGCTAGAAGGAACAAAGCCCAAGGCTAGGACACATGTCCTTGTCACATTAAAACAATAGTACAACATTAAAGTCAACCAACCACGCATTAATAAAAGTTAATCAACCATTTATCATTAATGCGAAAGTGTAAGGGGCTGGACCCATCAAATTTTGGTGTCAGAGCACGAACAATTAAGTAATTTTCTTATAAAATGGAAGTTGGAAGAAGAGGTTGTGGTAGAGCTATTCGAAGAGTAGTAGATGAAGGATTGAGGGAAGGGATTAAGATACGGAATGCCCATTTGGCAGTAGTAGAAGCAGGAAGGAGAAGGGATTTGGAAGTAGGGGACGACACTGAAGAAGAAGCTGTAGTTACAACAGATGGATCAGATGAAGAAGGACCTGAAATCAAATTGTTAAGGTTAGTCTTATTGGCTAGCAATAATCCAAAGCATAAAATTCCGAACTATGATGGTAGTTTGTCCACGATTAGTGAGATAAATAAATATTTTGAATGTGAGGAGGTCAACGAAGATAGGAGAGTTAAATTCACTACCACCAAGTTGAAAGGACACGCGGCCTTATGGTAGGACAATGTCCAAGCAAAGAGAATAAGATTGAATAAGTTACCCATTAAAAGGTGGACCAGAATGGTCGCTAAGATGAAGGGCATGTTTTTGCCCAAAGATTACCAAATTGCTCTGCATCAACAGGTGCAGAATTTGAAGCAGAGGGGAATGTCGATGAAAGAATATACTGAAGAATTCTATTGGGTGAATTTGAGAGTTGGTTATACTAAAGACACCCTAGAAAAGGCAACAAGGTTTGTGAATGGCCTAAGGTTGGAGATATTGGACGAAATAAGTATTCTTTCCCAAAAACCATAGAGGAAGCATACCAGAGTGCCTTAAAGGCAGAAGAAAAGATCGCAAGAAAGCAGAATGCCAAGAGAGGACAAGGAACTCGTAGAGGGAAAGAAAAATCCTTTGGTAGAGGAAGAACTGCCAACAACAGTGAAGAGGGCAACAGTTCAAAAACCTCAGGGACAACAAAAAAGGAAGGTAGCACTAGGGGAGGAAGGCCATACCAGAGAGGAAGGGGAAATGGTAGAGGCAAAGGAGCTGCCTACCAGTGCTACAAGTGCCACAAGTGGGGGCACAGATATTTTGAGTGTCCTGAAGGAGAACAGCCTAGTCAAAGAGGAGCATATGTTGCTCAGACAGAGGAAGCAGAGGCACCACCTCAAGAGGTAGAAAATGTACCGGAGATAGGAGAGGCATTAGTCTTGAACAAGGTTCTGCTAAAACCGGCAAAGGAAACAGCTGAACAAACCCAAAGAAAGGCATTATTCCAGACTGTGTGCAAGTCACATGGCAAATGCTGCAAACTAATTATAGGCAGTGGAAGCATTGGTAATATGGTTGCAACAGAGATGGTGGAGAAATTGGGTTTAAAATGATTGAAGCACCCAACTCCCTATAAGGTGTCGTGGTTACAGAAGGGTCACCAACTGCTAGTTGATGAGCAGTGTGAGGTGGAGTTCCATATTGGCAAGTATAGGGACAAAATGGTTTGTGACGTCATTCCCATGGACATGTGTCATATTCTTCTAGGTAGAACGTGGCAGTATGAACGAAAAGTTGTTCATGATGGGAAAACAAAATGTTACAAGTTTGTTAAGGATGGGATTAAGCATACGCTAGTACCCATCAAGGAGGAAGAAACAACAGAGACTAGTGGAACAAAAGTATTATTGGTGGGTGGAAAATAATTTCTAAAACAGATTGAAGATGACGAGGTAAGGTATGTTGTTGTAAGGAGGTCGAGAGAAGTGCTGTTGCACACTTAAATTTTTGATTTACCTGAAGACATCCAGGAAATGTTGCAGGAATTCAGTGACATTATGGTGGATGATTTACCAGATAAATTACCACCAAAGTGAAGTATCATTCATCACATAGATTTCATCCCTGGAGCTAGTTTACCAAATAAAGTTGCTTACCGGACGAGTCCCAAAGACAATGAGGAGATTAGGAAATAGGTACAGGAGTTGTTGGATAAGGGACTGATTTGGGAAAGCTTAAGCCTGTGTGTAGTTCCAACAATCTTAGCTCCTAAGAAAGGAGGTGAGTGGCAAATGTGTACAGATTCACGAGCAATAAACAAAATTATAATTAGATACATGTTTCCATTGCCACGAATGGATGACATGATGCACTGTTTGAGTGGGGTAGCATATTTTTCGAAGATAGATCTGAAGAGTGGATACCGCCATATTAGAATCTGAGAAGGGGACAAATGGAAAACAACTTTCAAAACTAATGAAGGGTTGTATGAATGGCTGGTGATGCCATTTGGGTTGAGTAATGCCCCTAGTACTTTCATGCGCCTGATGAACAAGATGTTGAAGGAGTTCATTGGGAAATTTGTGATTGTGTATCTTGACGATATATTGATTTTCAGCAAGACCAAGGAGGAATATTTTTGACATGTTCGATATGTTCTAGAGAAGTTGCAGCAAAACAAGTTGGTGATAAATCTAAAAAAATGTACTTTCTTTCAGAAGGAGTTAATCTATTTCGGTTTCGTGATAGCAGAAAATGAAATGAAAATGGACCCAGAAAAAGCTGCAGCAATACTTAGTTGGCCATCCCCTAAGAGTCTGTTTGAAGTTCGAAGTTTTCATGGGTTGGCAAGTTTCTATCGCAAGTTTATAAAGAATTTTAGTGGAATCTACGCACGTATGTTGGATACAATCAAGAAGGAAAGTCAACCTTTTCAGTGCACTGAAGCTGCAGAGAAAAGCTTCCAGACATTGAAGAAGAAGATCATTGAGAGGCCAATTTTGAGGCTACCTGATTTCAACAAAATATTTCAAGTTCGTTGTGATGCCAGTGGTACAACCATTGGAGCTGTACTTAGCCAGGAAGACAAACCAGTAGCCTATTTCTGCAAAAAAATAAATGAAAGCAGGCAAAAGTATACGTCTTATGACAAGGAGTTTTATGCCATCGTCCAAGCCTTGAAGCATTGGAGGCCTTATTTGTTGGGTAATGAGTTTGTCTTGTTTTCTTATAATTCTGCATTACAGTATGTTATACAGCAACATAAGCTAAATCACAAACATGTAAAATGGGTGGAGTACTTGCAGAGCTTTACATTCATATTGAAGCATATCAGTGGTTAAGTGAACAAGGTAGCAGATGCACTAAGTAGAAGAGTTCTACTTTTGCAGGAGAGCATGATACAAGTGTTGGGATTTGAACACCTGAAGGACTTGTATCAGACAAATGCAGATTTCAAGGAGGCTTATGAAGCCTGCCAGAACCCATTGTTGAGGAACAATAGTCCATGGCTGGACTATAACTTGCAAGAGGAGCTATTATTCAATGGAGGACAATTGTGTGTCCCAGAATGTTCGATGATGGAGAACATCATCCGGGAAAAACATAGTGGAGGTCTAGCTAGACATTTTGGCATTGATAAGACCTTGGATCAGTGCAGTCATTTCTATTACTGACTGAAGATGTGAAGAGACGTACAACGATATGTGACTAAGTGTAAGATATGTCAGTTGGCGAAAGGGCACAGTCAGAACACAGGGTTGTACACACCCTTGCCTATTCCAAACAGACCATGGGATTCGGTCAGTATGGACTTTGTCCTGGGTCTGCCCAAAACACAACGGGGTTTTGATTCCATCATGCTGGTGGTGGACCGATTTTCGAAGATGGCACACTTTATCCCTTGTAGGAAAACCAGTGATGCTACCCATGTAGCACACCTGTTTTCATTGAAGTCATCAGACTACATGGCTTACGCAAGTCCATTATTTCCGACGAGGACGTGAAATTCACAGGGAATTTCTGGTGCATCTTGTGGAAAAAGCTGGACACAAAGTTAAATTTTAGCTCCGCTTATCACCCACAAACTGACGAGCAGATGGAGGTGGTGAACATAAGTTTAGGAAACCTGCTGTGGAGGCTAGTTGGAGAAAATTCACGAATGTGGGATCGTGTACTTGCTCAAGCGGAATTTGCTTACAACGATTCACCAAATCGAAGCACAATAAGTAGTCCTTTTCAGATCTTGTATGGAATGCATCCCCAAGGAGTGCATGAGCTGCGGGATTTGGGATAGTTAGAGAGAAGAAGTGTTGATGGAGAAGACTTTGCAAGAGTAATTAATGACCTACATGAATAGGTGAAGACAAAATTACAGGACAATAGTCAAAGTACAAACAGAAAGCAGATCTGAAATGATAGGAGGTACAATTTAATGTAGGGGATCAGTATCTAGCGCATCTGCACAAAGAAATATTTCCTAAGGGTGAATAGAATAAGTTGAAATTCAAAAAAATTGGACCTTGTAAAATTCTGCATAAGTTTTCTGCAAATGCCTATGAACTGCAATTGCCTCCAAGTATAGGAATATCGCCCATCTTTAATGTGGCAAATTTATTCCCATACATTGCCAATCTGGAAGAGGACAGTTTGGCACAGCCAAAGCGGGACAACCAGGAAAGTAGTAATACATGGACGAGACAAATGCCTTCAGCTCAGCCACTTGAAATTGAAGGAATCCTCGATACACAGGTGGCTAGGCAAACTCGGAGAAAGGAGTACCTACAGTACCTCATCAAGTGGAAGAACGCCCTATTGAGGACAGTTCATGGCTTGATGCAGGACAGATACAACGTGCAGGGTATTCTATCGAGGAGCTCATGGACTGGAGCCATGAATTTTCACCTACCCCAGGAGCCTGATGCAGGAGCATCTAGCTCAGGGAGGTCATGGCTGGGAGTTTATCTCTTTCTAACAGCTTGAGGTTCATTAGTTTTTCATTTTTATTTACATTTCTAGGAATGGTTGTCTCAGCCAGTGTCAGTGTTTTGCTTACATGTTTCTTTTTACTTTTTAGTTTTATTTAAAAATTGTTTTTAATTTACAAAGCAAGAAAAGATAGTTATTTAGAAACCACTTAATGTAACCACATAATGTAACTACTGGCAGTTAGCTAACTATCCGGTGTTCTCTACAAACCGAAAAGAGAAAACAACTAATGTAATCTTGTTTCCATCATAGAATTGAATGAAGAGAGAAGGCACAAAAACATTTTCTGAAGACAAACATTTGAATCCATTCATGCTACAACTTTAGAATCTTTCCATAGAATATTGTTAATTTATTTTCTTTTCCATAAGCATAATAAAGACATGCGAGTCAAAAGTAAGCACCAAAGCGAGGAAAGCGGCTAGACAAGCCAGTGGCACAAAAAGAGCAAGTTCACGAAGGAACGAGAAAGCTATAGACGAAGAAATACCCAAACAAGTTATAGGTACAGAAATGAATATTTGTCACAAGCCGAGCATCACAGTTCACTATTCAAAGACCAATAAATAGAACATAGTCAACCAAAACTAAAAATCCCGCGAGGTCATTGCAAGACTACATTAATACATATTTAACTACCAAGAGTAGAGTCACAAATACACAGTGGAGCCACAGGCACAATGCCAAGAAACCGCAGAGCCAGAGCCAAACTACAACTAAAGACTCAAAAACCCTATGAACACTAAACCCTCAGTTAATCAAACAGGAAGACACCAAGGAGCGACCCTTCCTGGTTCAGGCGTAGGTGACATGACGTGAGGACCACAAACAAGCCCGTCGCTCACCTGGATTGGCCAACAACCAAGCCATCAACAACGAAGAAAAAAAACCACAACTACGTTTATAAAATGCAACCAGAACAGAGGGAAGGGTTATGAGAACTTACCGAGGTAGAGTCGAGTCTGTGCAAGCTAGAAGAGAAGCCACGGGATTGAGGTCACAACCACAGATTTGCTCGCTGCCACAAGGAGTAGAAGTTGTCAGCGAGTGAGAAAGACAAAATAAGAACAACGAGCATAGAGAGAGGGATTACCTTTCGGATGACTACTGAGTGGAAGCTGGAAGCTGAGCGACTCCATAAATGCAACCTGTGACAGTCAAACTGTGAAGTAAACGCATGGAGGACAGTCAAGTAAACCAGAGCTGCAACAGAAAACGCAACTAGAGCCGAGC
The DNA here is from genome assembly GCA_000404065.3 of Pinus taeda. Taxonomy (NCBI): domain Eukaryota; kingdom Viridiplantae; phylum Streptophyta; class Pinopsida; order Pinales; family Pinaceae; genus Pinus; species Pinus taeda. The sequence goes on from APFE030408775.1 coordinate 36,609, forward strand.
AAAACCGACAACAGAGACCGATACCAAGGGTTCCAAACCCAGGTCTCGAAATCGAGCACGAAACACGACAAGACATCTTCCATAGGCAGAAAACCTCATCGAGTTGCAAACCAGGCACAGTGGAAGCGAAACCCCAAACAAAGAAACAGAGCAAACCCTCATTTCGTAGAACCAGAGACCTCACCAGCAGCATAGCGACACAACAAAATGAAAATAGCAAATGAAATGAACAGTCAGGGTTTTGGAGCATAGAAGGAGCGGGAAGGAACAAAGCCCAAGGCTAAGACACATGTCCTCATCACAATAAAACAATAGTACAACAACATTAAAGTCAACCAACCACACATTAATAAAAGTTAATCAACCATTTATCATTAACCCAAAAGTGTAAAGGGTTGGACCCATGAAATTTCTTCTAGATACCTTTTGTTTATACCATTAGGGTTTAAATGGTGTTTGGTGTTTATTTCATAACCACATCATTCTTTTTCATGAGGTCTACAACCCTTTTACTTTTACATAGCATTTACCTTTCTTCTAGGTAGCTTTCTTTTTAATACCATTAGGGTTTGAATGATATTTGGCAACTTTATATTTATGGAAAATTCAGTAAGTAAAGTCAACTCTTGACTTTGTTTTATGTTGAATTTGTAGATGTATAAAATATATAACAAAAAATAATGATTATTGAATTATTATTTTAAAAATGTAAGATGTAAAATATCATTTTGTATGGATAATCTTGAAAATAAAGATAAATATTTATAGATGTATAGGTATTTCAAGAGGGAAATATATTTTGAGGCCAGTTACAATACAATAATAACAATTCACAAAATAGTAGTTTACTAATTTTATAAATGTTTTTTTATTTTTCTTAGTAAAACTTTGATACCTTGTGGTTTCATGGCTAATGAGTGCCAACTATTTAGTAGGCTTTATTTAATAGAAAATATTATTTTATATTGAATAATTATCCACTAGCTACCTAATATCCTTTATTAAAAAAGATAACAACATACATTAATTAATGGCTAACATTGTGACACCCCAACATGCCCTCTCTCTTCAACAACAACATTATACAGAAGGCTTGATGTGTGGAAATTGCTATGACAACATGTTAGACCATAAGTGACTTTGTTTGACTACAGATCCTTCCACTATATTAAGACTTCCCAAGTTGTGCAATGTTGCAATTTTCATCTTTTGTGGTCAATGTTACCACCATTGCAACAAAATGGAACTCTTTACATCACGCTCTAAAAGGTCAGTCTAGATTGGGAAATCTAGCCCCATGACCTTTTCAAAATGGACACATGAATGCTAGGTGAATTTGGAGTTGGATACAATAACCAAGAAAATAATAGCTAATTTAACGCATCGTATCAAGTAGGGTTTATATATTTTTCATGTTAGATTTTGGGAGCCTTGTGTTTGAGAAAAGCCCTTGTCTTTGAGAAAGGCCTACTTACAGGGTTGGAGATGAAATAAAACAGTATCCCATTCTTTAAAATAATTAATGTTTATAAATATGTTGATAAACTCATTACTTCATTTTATTTTGAGTCAAAACTAGATTGTCCTTGAGCACACAGAGAATGATTGCTTTGGTATTGAGTGTTGCATGTGTTAGGAATAAAATCACAGAGCAATAAGATAAAAATGAATGTGGAAGTAAAAATTAAAATAAAACAATACAAAGAAAACACCAATATACGCGGTTCACCCAATTTGGGCTATGTTAGGGTCAATAGTTTTCATTTGTTGAATATCTTTCAAGTTCTTTCATTTTTAGTTTGAAACTTATAATCATTGTGGTTGTCATAAGTTTGAAATTTTTGTACAGTCAAGTCATGGGGCATATGTGCAGTATGTGTCTGTTAGAAAATTCTCTCAAGTTCATTACAATTGAAGTTCTGTTGCTCAAGCAAAATGGTCTTTTCAGAATATTTCTTTTCTGCTTTCTAATCTACCCTTGTTTCCCTAATTCCATAACCTATATCTCCCAATCTCCCATTGTTCATTCATAAATCCCTTTCCCTATCCCCTATTCATTACTCATATGACTTTTATTTTCCCCATCCCATCCTAAACCTATTCCCTCAAAAGACCATGATTACATATCATACATGACATAACCCATAAATTCCACCCACTATCTAAGCAACTTATCTACTCAAGCATTCTAATTATTTCCATGCACAAATCATCATATCACCCAGCTTTATCACATCATGCTACATGACAAAATAGGTGCCAATTCAAATCAAACAAAATGATTGTCATATCTCTTGCACAGTGTCTGCATTGCTGAGTTCAAGCTGGTTAATTATCTGGCTGAAGAATAAGGGTTGATTTGCAGCTAAGCCAATGATCGAGGATAGAGTTACAACCATCACAAAGTCATTCGTTGTGGACTGGTGCTACGCAGTCATTGCTGCACACATCACTACATAGTCACTGTGCAACATCCTTCTAAAGCTATACAACTTTGAAATGACTTGGTTTTCAATTTCTAGAGAGTAAGGACAAGGGAAAATAGATATTGAAGATCCACGCCCTAGATCTGGCTCTAAAGTATCATAAATAATCCAAAAACTACCATTCAGAAAGGATCAGAGTGGAAGCGTAGGTCACTTGTGACAATTGCATTAACAATGCTTACAAGTTCACAAGGAATACTAATTGCATGGTCAAAACGAGCTGGAAAGTATGAATACAATGTCATTTCAACAAAACATTTGGTGGACTCTAAAGTGTGCATTATCATTCATTGCTCTGCTTCGGACATGGGAAAGATAATGCATCACAGAGGATAACAAGTAATATTGAAAGGCATGTTTGACTGATTGAGTACCACAAGTGATGAGGTCAAGGTCTATCCCATTCCAACGACATTATATCCTGTTAAAAATTTATTGCATTACTATATATTTTTCTATGTTGATGCGCCGAGCTACCAGATCTTGAAGAACTTGAACATTATTAGTACAGGCGTATTGTATCGAATTATATTAAACAAAAAATTAATGGAGAATCAATGGTCAACTTATATTCTCTTTTTTTGTTGGATGCACAACTGCACAATTGAATTCATCATCTAATCATGTTTGGCAGACTCTCATACAGGGCTGGTTCATGGCTATTATCCTAGCACTATTTAGTGGATTTGCTGGAGTTTACACTAAGCTAATCATTAAAAAGTGACCTTTGAGAAACATCAATGTGCAAAATTTTTGGTTGTATATCTTTGGCATGATTTTCAATGTTGGGACTATTCTCACACAAGATTGTCATGAAATTATGAACCAAGGATTTTTCCACGATTATTCAGCCATCACTGTATGCATGATATCAACCATGCACTTAGTGGAATCACAATATCTATGGTGATGGATGTCATATGATGAGCTAATCTTGGTAAAGGTTTGTAGGGTTGTGTAATTTTCCAACAGTCTTTGAAGGTGTTAGTACACCCTTGTCCTCACTGTGCAGCGTGTCTATGGAACACACCCCATTGTCATTGCTGTCCAAAAAACAAAGTCTTCTATTGCTGTTGTATTCCATGTAGCTCACGATGGTCCAAGAGAGCTTGCCTGTGTACATAGGTAGATGGCTCCCACTGCAAACAAAAAGGGAGGGGAAATTGTATGAGTAGAGCCAAAATGTATAGCCCTTGTCAACTCTAATGCAATGATTAGGGAACTCAGGTAGTGTCCCCTTCTGTGAGAAAATCCAAGCAGTTGTTCACCGTGTGTAGTTGGCCAGTTTGTTTTCCTTGAACCTCAAGGAGGGTAAAGTAAAGCTAGGAGACTTGGAGATGGTTATTTTAGAGAGATTTATTGCTAATGCCACACATATCCCTACATATGGAGAGAAATGGTTCAAGGGAGATGATTTAAATGTTTCATTTTTCAAAGGGTTTGTAAAGCCACAATTTGAGAATAAATTTGATACAACTTTCCCTAGCACATACCTTCATAATCAACATTCTCATTAGCCTACTACCAGATGGAGTACATGTGAGCATGCCTAGCTAGATTGGCTATACCATCATTTTAGTTGTTGTCATACATCTCTGTGCCTTTTCTATTTTTTAATTAGTCTAAAAACGAGATTATGATAATTATGGATAAGTTAGATAGGACTGTATGAATAAGTATTCGAAGATATAGATAAGTTTATGGTTTCAAGATTAGCATGTTAGCTTGATGTATAAGTTTTGTTTTTAGTCTTTATCCCAAAATGGTAAAGATGTTTCTAAGCTTGATGGATAAGGATGTGTTGTATCTAGTCATGATGGTCGTATTCTAAAACTTGTATTTAATCTAAAATAAATATGAAGAATGGGTTTGATTTTGGGAAAAGAGGACTACGCATATGTGTTGTGCAAGTTGGTGTCTTTGATCTCAGAGATTCTTGTGGTGTGTTTATTTCAAGTTTGTTTTCCTTTGGGATATCTAAATATACATTTATAAAGCTTTTATCTTGAATTGATTTTGAGATGCTCAGGGTAATTGTGGAATCATGCATGATGGAATTCTTCATTGCTCTATCATGGTTCTTATAGTATGTTGTCATTAGTTTCTGTTGCAAATTTCATTATAATATGATCTGTTGCTTCTGATAATATATAATTATGTCTCTTTCCATTCCTCACTATACTTAAACTCTTGTCAGCTTGGAATGTATGCCTACCCTACCTCTGTTTTTCTGAAGACTCATGCATGCCCTGATATTAAGATTATGTTACTACTTCATACCTCAATAGTCTTTTCACGAAACTCTCAACCATTTCATTAAGTTTTATATTAGCTTTTCCAGATCTGGTCTCTGTGAGCTTTGGTGTGTTTATGAACAAAGTTTAATAGTGAGGTAGCCTCGTCCGTTGGAAAGGACCAGTTTCCAGCCCAAAGTGGTTTGTGGTTACCGTTGTAAACCTTTCTCAGCTTAGAGGTTAAATTATAGGGTGATAACAGAATGGCACTATTACTGGGGACCGAAAGAAAGTTTTTATTTTCCCCAGGAAAGATTATCAAAGTTGCAGATCTGGTTATTAACGGTGAACAACAAACAGAAAAAGAATGTTTGAACCATTCATTGGTGACTTAGAAATTCAAAGAATCTAGAAGATCAAATGTTCACAATAACTTCATTGGTTAAATATCAATAGTTTTCAGAATTGTTGGTGATTATTTTCAAAATGGATTCTACAAGAATTAATGCTAGGTATGCTCCTATGGATAAATCTTGTATTCCGGGTTTTCTGAATACTATGCCTCATGTTAATTAGTCAACCTATCTACCAATATTCAAAGATGGAAAGGGAGAAGATGATGCGATGCATTTAATGAAATTCCACATGCATGTACATATACTTGAAGTTAATTTTCATGAGGATTCATTGATGAAAATGTTTATGGAAACCTTAGAGGATAAAGCCATATCATGGTATGAAGTTTTTCTAGCTACAATTATTTGTTCTCTGATGGATTTCTATTCAACATTTTGTACAAATTTTAAACAAACTTATCCTTCTATAGTGACGATAGAAAGATTTTGTGGAAAATTAGATAATCTATTTTAGCTCATGAGAATTGACATCTATGATCAGGATGTAATGACTGATGAAATTGAAGAATCCTTGCTTGAATTTCCTTTTCCTCAAGAAGAAACAAAATAAGTTTGGTGCCTAGATATTCAGGTAGAGTACCAACATGTAACAAGTTTTGCAATTGCAGATGAAACTAATCAACTAGAGGTTAATTAAGAAATTCAGCAAACCGAGCTGGATCAAGAAGAGAAGAGTAGTGAAAATTAAGGGGTTGCTCTAAATTCTCTTGCACATGAAGATTTTGTTCAGGAAGATCTACCTCCATGCTCTAAAAATGATGAGTTTACTAAAGAAGAACAAGTTGTCAAAGATGAAGACATCAACATTGTGGATCAGGTGGTTGCCTCAGTTGAAGAGAGAAAAATTGGTGAACAAAGTGCTCATGTGAAGGTAACAAGTTATGTTTTTGAAGATCCTTTTGTTGACCTCTTGGAATCATTGAAAGGAGAGGTTTGTCTTCCCATGGAAAATGTGTTTCATGATCTATGGATATTTATGCTATTTATGGATTCTAGTTCTTAACCTCAGTTAAATTGTGAGTTACCACTCAATGTTTTCTTCTTCCTGCTCAAGGTAACTGTGAGCAACATTCAGTCAAGTATCCATTTTCTTAAATGGTTACATTGGAGAGAGGATATCACCAAATATGCATATTTCCAGCAGGTGTGGACAACTCTCATTGAAGTTTTAAGACTTTGGAGAAGGCCCTAAGACTTTAGTGATGTGCTATCAAAATTTGCATATGTCTTTTGAAGTTTTTCAGTCTATAAAATGTTTTTGAGAATAAGTGAAATAAGGCAGTCAGTCAGTTACATGTTTTGGTTAGTTAGTGCTGTGGCCTCAGAATTCTGCTACCGAAAAATGGGGGATAACCACTCGGTACGGACCTTAAGACAACGCCGTTTCCATTTAAAGTGGTGGCTCCGACTGGGGATAATGGGACCAGTTTCCTAGTGTGGGTTTTAAGACGAGAGTGGGTGGTTCATGAGTGTTTGCAATAGAATAATGATAATCTAAATGACCTATTCTATGATGCAATTTCTCTAACTAACTTATTCTAATATAAGACCAGGTGGTATCTGATCTACAAAGATATCTGTTTAACATGTGATAATAAAGATTGAACACAATTAAATAGAGATGATAACGTAAGAGATAATTCCTTTGACTAAATAGTTATTCAAATACATGTATAAAATATATCGCATATATGATGAGTTATATATGAAAATCACAATTTCAGCTAGCTTCATACAAAAGTGCAATTAACGCTTAACAAAAACAATAAATCTCACATATAATTCATAAAAGTAAAGTTTTGCCACTAATTAAATATAAACATAATCAATCATATTCCATATGTTTGAATTCGTGCTCATTTGAAAAATGACATAGACCAACTTATTTCTTCAAATCAAATTGTCTCCCAAGCATAGAAAAGTGCATCAACAAAGGAAAGTAGTTTCATATCTAAAAGAAATGATCATGTTCCATAATTTCACCAAAGCATTCACAAACTTACAATAGTGCATTTTTTACAAATGTTTTTGATAAAATTCAGGACCCTTCTCTAAATGCATAAGAAGGGTATAAATACTATTTTAACTAATGTGTAAAAATAGATTATACAAAATTTGAGGAGGTTTCAAACAACCTTCATCCTAACTAGGAAACTAACTCCAAAAATAAATAGAGGCTAAATGAACAGAATTAAGAGGATGACTTGCTATCTCCCAGCTTCTCCTTTAAATCACAAATGGTCATCAGTTGAATTTGAGGAGGTGCCCTGAAATGTGTCTTGAGCTGTCCTATGAAGATCACATCGATGCATGGTGGCAACATTCATTGAGTCGTATGAAGGGAACAATTTAGAGTCATAATCTCGTTGTGTGGCTTAACAATATACTGCCAATACGACTCCTAGTTGGTCATGGTTAGTTTTGTAATTACCTCTCTTTGACTCCCCACATTTTCTTGCCAACCTTTATATAGAGCATTTAAATCAGGCATTTCCTTCGTATTGCCTTCTTTAATGAGATTGGTGGCAAACATGATTTGATTCACTGCCTTAATGATATTCTTTGATACCTCGGCTGCCCTTGCAACTTCTAGCTTGGCCTGTTTGATTCTCGCATCCCAGTTCATGAAGAGAATGTCTTTATCAGTTTCCTCAATATCGAGTAGATTGGCTTTCCTTCCATCTTTTGTTTCCTGCCATTCGATGAACTCAAAGATTCTAGTGTTTAAATTGTTAAACTTCATTCTCTGGTCGATTTCCTTATCTCTCAACTGGTCGCTAGTAGTTAGATAGAGAGTAATGTGTGACATCTTCTGGCTGAAATACTCTTGTTGTTTCATCAAAAGGGAATTTAATTCTAGGGCCTTTTTAATAAACCCCTCAATAGTGGGAACATCCTTTTATCTTTCCATGGATTGCTGCATTTCTTGGAGTTGCTTGTTTTTGTCCAATATATCAGCTTCATGCTTATTTTCAGGACCTCCATGTCTTGTTGCAATTGTGCAAGCTTCTCAGCCACCTCCTTGTTTGTGCTTGCTTTCTCTGCCTTGAGCTCTTGTTCGAGCAATGCGATCCTCTCCTCTTTTTCCCTTAGTAAAGTAGAGACTTCAGTAGACTTGTCCATAGTGGCCGATGCGTATGCTCCTATGAACTGTGATATTCTAGTCAAGTTCTCAGCAGGATTGAAAAGAATGTCCTTCCAAACAACTTCCATCGGCTTGTTTCCAAGTGGAAATTTAGGTGTATCTACCCTTCTCGTTTTTCTCTCCCTTATAACTACAACTTTGTGGAGAGGGCTATAGAACACATCAAGTGGAGGTATTTGAGTTACTTTCAGAACAATTTATGATGTGGGCAGAGAAGGAATAATTTTAGTATGTTGGGACATTGTCACTTGTTCCTCCATAGGCGTGGGCTATTCGTTGATAGAATTGGACTATGTATCCTTATGAACATGCAGAGGAGTTTTACATTCCTCTGATTCTTGGGTATTTATGGCTTTGGGAGTAACTTGCAATTTCTGATTAAACTGATCCCACTCCTGCTCCAAACTGCTACCTTTGACCTCTGAACTGACCTCTGTAGTCGAGGTGATCATCACTTGTTTCTCAACTGACTTCTTGCTAGACTCAGCTGTGTTATTTTCATCTTGGGGTTTCCCCGTGTTTGGTGTCTTCTCAATGTTTACTTAAGAGTCTACTTGAGAATTAGGACCTCCACTATCAATAGTGACACTTGGTGTGGGCTTATCCTTGGGCTCTAATAGATGCATTGGGATCATATGGAGCCTTTCATTTATGAATTCCCGAAATCTTTGAAAACCTTCAGGTTCCAGATTTGCCTTTGCCTATTCAAGCGCTTGTTCAAAGGATACATCCCACTGTAACAAGTCTTCAAAATAATTATCTTCATGGTTGTATGGCTTGAGATTTACTCCAGTGGTGACATTATATGCCACTTTGTTTGGATCAAATTGCCTCTTAGGAAACATATGAAGCCTGAGGGCTTCCATATGTGTCAATTCCTTAGTAGCATGAACAAAATTCGCTAAAGCAAAAGAAACACATTTGATGAGGAAAGGAGGCCATAATGACTTCTTGCCATCTTTGAGAAATTTAGTCAGGCCTCTTCCCACAGTCTGGTAGGCAATCCCTCTTGCTAATAATTTATCATAAACATATAAATGTAGGACATGTGGATCAGTTGTGCTACTAAAATCCCTGATGTAGGTGAACCATTCTTCAATGAAATATTTGCCGACAGTAAGTAGGTCTGCTGCAGCCTCTTGGGAAAACCTAGGGGCTTTCTTATTGAAAATTATTTGATGTTGGGGCAACACAACAACATGAAATATATTATAGAAATGAGGTATGTAATGCAATTCCCATATTTGTTTATGACTGATATGGATTGGGTCGGGGTCCTATAAGGTCCATTTCCAACACATGGTTGGAAATGTTGTGCAAAAACAGATAACATCCATAATGTAGGCACTAAAATAGAACGGAGGGAGGTTATCTGAAGAGGAGGCATTCTTCTGTCGATATTCAGTAATGGTGGTGGATAGGTTGTTAGATAGGATGGAGGGCCAATTCATGATATGGGAATTAACACAGGCATCAATTAGAGGTATCCATTATATTGAAAACTTAGTATTATTGGGTAGCCCATACAATCTACATAACATAGCTATTGCGTAGTTGTAGGGGTTTTCCAAAGAGGCTATAGCATACATACTCAATTTTTCATATTTGAATTTGTTGTCAAACACTCTCCAACCCTGAATTAGCTTGAAGGGGTCTAGATTCTTCTTTGCAAAGTTAGCCACAAATGTGTTGTCATAGATATCCTGCAGGTCACGTATGTGGTACATTTCTTCAAGTCCTCTATTTTGAATGACCCTATGAGCTCCATTCTTGAATTATTGAATTTCCTATCTTCAAGGAGAAGGTTTTTGATCACCCACGTGATCATATTTGTGTATGGGGGTATTTTAGCTCTTGCTCCTATCCTATGAAGGAAAGTACAGGAAGCATCTTTGCATTGAAGTCCTGAAGGCCTTGTTGAGTTAGTTGTTACTCTCGTAACAATGATTTTAGGACGCTCTTCCTCTAGCCTATTGTAAATCACTTCCCAAGTTTTTGTGCCCCTGATAGCATTAAAAACTATAACAACAAAGATGGGAGCCATCTCTTTAAACTCGGATTCAACAATGGTCTGTTTGCTCTGTTTCGGCATCACCTTTCTTAGTGACATGTCTTTTTTATCTTTCCTGAAATAGACAAGATATATCAACGCAAACGATATCATGTAAGTAAGACTGAAAGCTTCTCTAAAATGACTTTGGATCATGAGGAAGGTTTAATGAGATACTTGATTGTAACTACCCATAACCTGGAATATGATCATCCTTCCTCGGGCCATTAAATATTTATTAACCTGTCAATTTGTTTGTTTTCATATTTAAAACATAATTATTTCACATGTTTTACTGCTCTTAATCACGCATCACAATCTTTAAAGGGATAAAGTATAGCATGACCAGATGTATCAAGGGAAATGTGATTGCGGATATCGCAATATCACATTTCGCAAATTGCTAACGGTCATTCTAATGGCATGGTTAAGTTTCTTGAGAACTATGTGAAATGCGAAAGGTGATTTCGAAATGACAAGGTGTTGTTATCGGGTTATTGCAGCAGGAGACCTAATCGCAGATCGCAATTTTTTAAAGGTGTTTTAAGATAGTCATGTGGAAAAGTGCGATTTGCAATTTGCGATGTGGATTTCATCCTTAGTTCATTTTGCGAGGTTTTGCTAGGTATTTTCTTAGAGTTAGGTATTATTATCCTAAGCTTAAAAATTTAAAAGGGTCCCCATTTATAACTCTAACCTTAGCTATTTTTCTTTATAAATGGGGGGGTTTGTTTTCTAGTACAACAATTGGTGATTCACTTGGGAGGACGAGTTATCTCTAAGTAATTTTCTAAAATTTCTAAAAAATTTCAAAGTAATTAGAGTTATAAGAATAATGATTACATGAGTTATAAGGTAAACAACATTTCTTTGGAATCATCATTACTTGATCGGTTTATTTACTTAATTACTTTACTCTTGTAATGATAGAAGTTTAAACGTTCACATCAGCTAATAATAAGGTTTAAAGTAATATAGTAGGTATCTTCTGCAGATTAGTTTTTTGGTGTTTACTCATTTATCACAGATAGAGCCTCTATTGCCAACATTCATTCATAGCCTCGATAGGGTTATCTTTTAACCAACAATGATTCATTATCCCATCTGTATAAATTTTCAAATTTCAGAATGATATTCACTTGGATTGAATCTCACTTGGACCTTGTCCCTTTTCCCCTTTTTTGAATGTAATATTTTTCTTTTTGGTTTCTTAAAAGACATTGTCTACGTGTGGTAACCTACTAATGGCAATACCATTCACTAGTTGTAACTAAACTGAACATGCTGGCTCTTGATGATACCCCTTGTCTTGTGATCGAGGAGATCATTAGCTATTACCCTGTTTGATATGCAGTATTGGTAATATTAGTTTAATCACTTTCCTATGAACATGGTGAACAAGCTCGTAATGAGACTTTTTATCTTCTAAGTTTATATATTTTAGAATTACACTCTGAAGAAGGAAACTTTTAATGGATGGGGTGGATCATTGGCTCTTTTGAGAGTTTTGGGTGATAATGATAGAGTTTTTAAGATACTAATCTGTAGAAAGTCCTTACTAAGTGTTGTGGCCACCAACAACCCCCCTTTTTATTTAGTGTTATGACTAATACTAAATAAATGGGGAACCTTAGTTAAAAATTCAAAAAAATCAATTAGTGATTGTATTTCTTTTTCAATAAAAGTTACCATCATAAAATTAAGAAAATACCTTTGAAAATATCTAAAAAACTTAAGTTTTGTGATGAGGGAAGACAAAATCGCTCCTTAAAGGATATCACATCGCAGAAAAGATAACAACATGCCTACTTACAAGCTAAACTCTAAAATCATGAAAATGCGATGCGAAATTGCATAAGGATAAACATATATCGCATCGCAAGTCTTAGAAGCACACTTATAATAAAAAACTGCAGAAAACACCGATATGTGATAGCGCATGTTGCAAAATCGCACCTCGCAAGAAACTGCTTAACACAAAATATGCGATGTTGCGAGCATGCGATATTGCGATTATGCGATATTGTGACCATGCGATACTGCGAAATTGCGATAATGCGACAAAACGATCTTACAATAGAAAGATCTTGCGATCTTGCAATTATGCAATGTAGCGATCTGCGATATTGCAAAGCAAATCGCGAAATCGCTCCATCGCAGACTCTTCTGGCTCATTATTCAAGAAAAAGCTTTTTTTTTTCTCCCTAAAACAAAGTGGTTATGCGCTTTAATGCTCATTAATGAAGTAGTTGCCAGTTGTTAAGGAAATATGATTTTGTGTTTATTGAAGAGCCAGTTCACGTAAGGTGATATACTTTTGCAGGTATTCAGCATTTAGAGCTTTCCTGTCATTATTTATTATCATTACTCTCACCTCACTTGTAAATTGCAAGAATGAAGGACAAAAGGTTATACAAAGCAGTGCATAGGAAACTACGGTGAAAATAGGTGAGGTTATTATATCTGAAGGCAAAGAAAAGGCGCCCTTATACCCAGACACAGCATGCAACAGAAACACGAGTATTTTCACCTGGGAAGGCATACATAATCTACTTGAGGAAATAAATCCTAAGGTAATAGGATTTACGGCTATTGTAGGCTCATCAAGGTCGTCTGAAGCATTAGTTGCGGAGTTAGCTTGTTCATTCCTGCACCGGAGAGCGGCAAGGCCCAAAATTCTCCCCTGCACAGAAATGGTTAAAGGAGTACTAGACAACGCTGACATCAAAGACAGGTAGTTTAGGGCTCAAGGTCAAGAGCTCTCGGAATCATTATTTTCACAAAATTTCAACTTTACATCCGCTACAACAAAACACACAAGAGGCGAAAATTGCACTAAGGAAGCTCTGATTAAGAAACAAAGGCAGTTTCCGATGCGCGATTAGCGCCGCGTCGCTCGGTAAAACTTCTTGAAATGGAAAGCCTCTAATTGCTCAGTCTCCTGTAAGCCTAGTACTGAAAATATAGTGCCAACTCTTGCTGATTCCGTTTTTGCAGCACATTTAAAGGCTGAAGTCAGCCAACTGACTCTTCTCAAGCAAACGCTGAATGCTTGCGACAATAAGGAGAAAATACATAAATAGTTAGCTTTAGATTTAATTTTAGAAATAGTTTTATTTTATTTTGCCTAGAAAAAGGACGGTCATTTAAACCGTATCCTAAATTTTTGTAAATAAGTTATTTTAGACGTAGTTAGTAGTATTTAAACCCTTCTCATGCATTAGAGGAAGGGTCTAGAAATTTATCAAAAACTTGTCCTCAGAACATGCACTTTTTCACCCTCCGAGGAGGTTTTGGTGAATGAATGGAACAGGATTTATTGATTTTTGCATTTGATATCTGCTACTGATGTTGCACTTCTGTACTCTTAGTTGATGTTGGATTGAGAAGAGATAAATCACTATCTCTTGAAGCTCATGAGTAGAACTAGTTATAAATGGTACCTCTATCTCTTATCTGTTTCTATCTCCTATGTTAGAGTGATATTTAAGCTTAGTTGTTTACATGTTAATGCTTGAATGCTTGAGTTATCATTTGGCACTTTTGTACGGTGATAACTATTTATTTATGCTTGATATATGAACAACTTATTATGCGATATGTTTTTCGCAACTATTTTGCCTAACATTTTATGCAAAGTGGTTCATCTATATTGAATTCTTTTCTTATAACAGTTGAATGATCTTTATTACCGATTGTTATCTGAAATCATTTTAGATCGCATAACAGAAGAATCAATCCCCGGGTTAGTATAGATTTAGATGTTGTTGCTTTTTTAGAATACAATTACATGTCATTAGATTAGAATTAGAAGTAGATAACCTCAATTAGAATCTTTTAAAGCCAAGAACATCAATTAATCTTACACACACACACAAATTGGGAAATGGGTCCCATTATCCCCAGTCAGATCCGCTATACCAAACGGAAAAGGAGCTGCCAACCAAGGTCCGGACCGGGTGGGTATCCTCCTTGTTGTTGACCCGATTTTTGGGGCTTCAACATATTTGGCACTAGAAGGAGGGCCTCGAACTATGAATGGAAAGTAAGTCTAAATCTAAATACCATTCTGAGAGTAAATCACCCTCACCATCTCCCCCGACTTCTCCATTGCATTTAGAAGCTTTAAATCCACCACCAGAAGTCGTAGGATCAACAGTCACTGCTACAAACCCTGACATTTCAAAACAATCTACTATTGAACCGCCTGAAGTCGAATCTCTCATTCACAAACTTCAGCGATTTTCTATATCTCCTTAAAGATCTGATAAATCTCAAGGTAGCGTGACTTCGCAATATAAGCCTGCTCATCCCTTTACCAGACTAAAGAGCAAAAAGTTTGGTGTTCAGCCAACTGAATTACCTCTACCCACTAGGAAGAGAGCAAGGAAATCACCTAAAGGGTCCAATAGCGAGACTCTTTCATCGCCATCATCCATCTCAACTTCCTCACTGCGAAGTCAACCATCCACTCTGCCACTTCAAATCATTGTCCACCAACCTACTGGTACTTCTACATCCCCTTCTCAATCATTCAGAGTTATTATATCCTCATCTTCTCAATCTCAAGGATCATCTTCTGCACTTCCTTCCGTTAGTAGATCAGCGATGGCTCAATCTCCGTGGAACAATCCAGGGGCAGTCTTAATGCCTGCACCCTTGAGTCAGTTACCAGCCCATCCTGAAAAATGGCTGCCTAAATTCAATCCTGAAAAAGGCATGCTAGCGGAAGAGCATATCAATAACTTTATGCTATCCATAAATCTTAATGGAGTTACTAATGAAGATGCTGTCGTTCGACTTTTTCCGTATACCCTTCAAGGAACAGCCGGATCATGGTATTTTTCATTACCATTTGGGTCTATTACTAGTTGGGACATATTCGAGGAGCAATTCCTCACTAAGTTTGGTGATGATAGTTCTACTGCGATGTTGATTAGTGACCTGTCAAACCTTAGGACCCAATCAAAAGAACCTACCAAAGACTTCAATTCTCATTTCAATAAACTATTAAACAAAATCCCTACCACTTCCAAGCCTAGCGAAGAAGTGCGAAGTGAACGGTACATTACTGCTTTACCATCAAATATAGCAATCTTCATGGATAGGGCTAATAAGACAACTTTGGTTGAAAACATGAAAGAAGCAATAGCTGTAGAAAAATGGATTATAGCCCTGGAAAAGAAGACTGCGATCGAAGAACGGAAGTCTAAGTAGGTGACATTCAAAGAAGATCCCAAGAAAAAGCAATCGAAAGATCCTTTTGATTTAGAAGGATTACAAAAAGTTTTGAAGACCATGTCTAACGAGATGGTCGACATAAAAAAACAAGTGGTAGAAACTTCTTCAAAGAAGCCATACAGAGCTTTTAAAAGAAATCCCTCGAATGATTCAAAGCCCCCCAATGCTATTACAAACACTGAATCTGAAGAAGAAGAAGAAGAGGATATCGCTACTGAAGAACAAACTAATGAAGAAGAAGTTGTAGAGTTACAAGGAATGTGGGATTTCATCCTCCCACAAGAAGAGGATCAAGAAGCATTCCTGATTAGTACACGAAGTAGAAATTAGCTTGATCCCCCCCAAACAACCCCTAAGCCAAAGAGCGCAAGCTCGGCAATGAAGGATAAAGTCGCACCCAAGAAGACAACATCTAAAGCGACTCAAACTAGCCCAGTCCAAACAGATTCCTCTACTCCATCTAAAACGCTGATTGTTTTGGATGAAATGGAGTACAATATTATAGAAGAGATGAAGAAGACTCAGGCCAACATCACTCTTTACGAACTGAGCAAATTAAAACACCAGCAAAAGATAATTTTGAAATAATTACATGCTATGCCAGTTGCACCTTTTCCTGCTGTTGTAATTTCTCAAGCTTCCCATGACATGGGAAGACCTCTGATTAATGCGATTAACAAGGTTGATCCAAACAACATCGCATTAATTGGAGGAAGATCGAGATCTCATACTCCCCCCTTTCTTCTTACCTATGAAATTTTTAATAAAAATGTGCATAATTGCTTAGTAGATTCTAGAGCTTCATCGAATATTTTACCAAAATCAATATGTACAAAATTGAACGTTCAACCACAGAAGTCTACTGTGTGCATAGTCCAACTAGATCGATCACAAGTCGAGGTAATTGGCGAATTGAATCAGGTTACCATAAGGCTGTCATCCAACCCAAAGGCATGTCAAGTTATCGACATTTTAGTTGCTGATATTCCAGAATTTTATGGCTTAATTCTTAGCAGGGATTGGTCAAAAAAGCTTCATGGATATTTCACAACTAACTAGTCGCACATGTGGCTGCCCTACAATGGTAAACCAAATCAAATAAAAGTTGAATGAGAACGACATCAGAAATACATAGTAACAGAACTTGAGGGGGAAAATGAACCAGTAGCATATAACAACAACATAATTGGAAATTACTTAGTAGATTCTTTCCTAGGAAATTTTAATGCTCACACAACACCTTACTTAGAACATTATGTTTTATCTCAAGTCAAAAAATTTTCTCAAACAGATAGTTCTAAATGTATCATTTTTTTAGATAGTCTTGTAAATAAATCTTCATTTTGGAAATTATTTTTTGATGGTTCTAAATCTAACGAAGGAGCAGAAGCAGGATGCGTGCTAGTTAGTCCAGAAGGAGATAAAATTATGTTAACTTGCAGACTCAAATTTGATTGCACCAACAATATAGCGGAATATGAAGCTTTAGTCCAAGGGTTGTACAAAGCAATCGGATTAAATGTCAAATACCTTCAAGTTTTCAGAGACTCTGAAATTGTAGTCAAACAGGTAAGTAACACTATACATTTCTTATCAGGTCATTTAAAACATTATCAATCTTTAGTTCAAGATCTGACTGAGCACTTTATAGCATTTAATATTTCATCAATTCCTAGACTCCAGAATGCAAGTGCAGACCTTTTAACTAACGTAGCTTCTAAACTTATCCCTTCAGAAGATTTTAGTGCAGATAGATTCTCAATAGAATTAATCTTTAGACCTTCTATTCCTGATAACATCACAAATTGGAGAATTTTCAACGACAATCTTGACATTGTGAGTTTTCTCACATCTGAAGGATCCCATACCGAACAAATAATTGACGAAGACCAACATGACCGACAATTGCAACAGGATAGCACTAACAATGCTATACCTAAGTCGGTAGTCAAACTAGAAGACCTTTATGATTTGAAAGATCGGTTTAAAAGATCTACTAATTCAAAACTCCAAAGTTCAACTTTGAACTACGAATTAGTAAATCTGAGAACTGATACCAAACCCCAAAACGACAATCTAGGCCTTGGCCTAACTCCCGAAGAAAAATTAGCATATATCTATATTTTGAGACAATACGGAAATGTTTTTGCTTGAAACTATGATGAACTTAAAACATATGACACTTCTATCATCCAACATACTATTCTAATGATGGAAAATGCAAAACTAGTCCAATAGAAGTTGAGAAAAATCCATCCTAATTTAGAAAATCAGATTAAAACCGAACTCAACAAGTTATAGAAAGCCAAAATAATCTTTCCCGTTCAACATTCCAAATGGGTTTCCAACATGGTCCCTGTTAGAAAGAAAAATGGAGATATTAGAATTTGTATTGACTTTTGAAACCTTAATAAAGCCTGCCAAAAGGCTAATTTTCCTTTGCCTCCTATGGAACAAATTTTGCAGGCAGTCGTTGGGTCAGAGTTAATGTCATTTTTAGATGGATTTTCAGGATACAATCAAGTGTTGGTACATCCTAACGATCAATTAAAAACCGCATTCAGAACCAAATGGGGTACCTACGCATATCAAAAAATGCCTTTTGGTCTAATTAATGCTGGTGCCACATTTCGGAGAGCCATGGACATTGCATTCAGAGGTTTAGTTTTTTTTTTTTTCTCGGTAAAAAACTAATCTATTAAAATATGTACAGAGGTTGAAAATACATCATGGTGAAACCAGTGAGAAACAGGCTCTAGGCATGACACCCGAGAGCCGATAATGCACCAAACACAAAAGCAAGAGCTCGCCCACGCAGGGGCACCAGACTAAAACTGAAACTGACCACAGAAGCAAGCCCATGCATGGGCAACAAACTAAAACCGAGATTGACCAAAGGAGCAAGCCCACGCAGGGGCATCATACAAAAAGGAGATTGACCACTAGAGCAAGCCCACACAGGGGCACCATCCATTTCCTCCCTCGCAGGGGAGACTGTTCTTACCCGATCCATTAACAAAAATTCCGATACAGAGATGACAAAACAGAAAGCGAAAGCGACCATAAGCTTTGAGGTTAGAACTGAGCCAAAGAAAAATAGCAAATAAGACCAGGAGACCAGGCGAAAAGCCAAAAGAACCTTGAGTGCGGGCATCTTCATTCATCCATTTGCTCTTCCTCAATTCGGCACCACCCATAGGCTTCTCTTTCAGCATCGGTAGGAAATGTCGCTACCTCTTCCCCAGCTTCCATCCTTTGAACGTTCTGAGTTTGCTTAGCATTTTCCGGGTCTGAAGCCGGTCCCTTTACCTCCTGCTCCTTATCAGCTTCAGGAGCCTGCGCAGCTTGCCCCGGGTTGACATTCATCTGTTGCCTTTGTTCATCCAGGGAGTCGTCATCGTCTTGTGCATTTTCGATGAATAGGATAGAGACATGTGCACTGATCCGTGGATTATTTGTGGAGCTGGTGAAATTGAAGATGGTGGAGCCGAAGGCTGGCAAGGTAGCCGAGCTCGAAGCCCCTGCATCCAAGAATTGACTGGAATGGAGGGGGTTAGCTCCAGTAGAGCGAGCAAGATTACAGTGGCAGCAATGGCCAACATTGTCCTCATCATGCCTGTGTGAGACTCCCCCTCTGGAAGTGCCTCGATGGCTAAGCATACGCTGTCGAGGTCTCACCATTGAGGGACAAGAATTCCAACAAGCCGCGGGATAAACCAGACTCTCTACTACCAGAGTCGAATGAGTGATGAGCCCGTCCGACAGAGAAGGTATCTCTACGAAGACAGAGAGGCCAGTCGTCTGCATAAATACCAACATTCCCTGTTCATACCCTATTTTATCCCTATTGTCCTCACCTACCCTGCTCAGGATCACATCTGCCATAACTGTTGCCATCCTCTGGGCCGAATAACCTCTCCAGGCATTTACTGTCCCATGCCTCTTTGCTTAAATCGCCTGCGTCCTTTCTTGGTGTTTAACGTGGGTGACACGTGATGGCCGAAGGTCGGCATGTGTCCAGCCACCCACGCCTGTCCCATCTCACATATCACCCACATCCGAGGATTCAGAGGTTTAGTTAATAAGTCTGTGGTAATCTATTTGGATGATATAACTGTCTATTCCAAGAGACGAAGCAACCATCTCAGAGATTTAAAACAAATATTCCAATGTTGTTTAAGGTATGGAATTTCACTCAACCCTAAAAAGTCCTTTTTCACATTAAGTGAAGGAAGACTTCTAGGATTCATAGTGTCAAAAACTGGAATTCACATTGACCCTGACAGAATCAAAGAGATTTCCGAAATTTTCCTACCTCACAACAAAAAAGCTATGCAACCTTTCCTTGGTCAAATCAACTTTGTAAAGAGATTTGTTCCGGATTTTTCAAGAATTGTGTCTCCCTTACAAACAATGATAAAAAAGAACTCAATCTTCAAATGGGGTCAAGACGAATATGAGGCATTCAATCTAATCAAACAAGCAATTGTCAATGCTCCATCTTTAACGACTCCAAATTTTTCAGAGCCTTTTGTTTTATATACATTTGCATCTGACGGATCATATGCAACGATACTTACTCAGGCAAATCAAGAGAAGGCAGAAGCCCCGACTGCTTTCTTCAATTCAAATTTACAGGGAGCTAAATTAAATTATTCAGATGTGGAGAAACAGGCTTACGCTGTTTTCAAAGAACCCCCTTCACACCTCAATCATACTAAGAAAAGAGCTCTAAGGATGATAGCCAAACAATATCAACTCTTGAATGATGTTCTTTTTAGGATAAATTATGATTCTGTTATACTTAGATGTCTTGAAGAATCTAAAGCTAAAAAAATTTTGCAGGAACGCCATGATGGGCCAGCAGGCGGACACTACGCTGGAGATGCTACTGCACATAAAATCTTACGAGCAGGATATTATTGGCCCACATTATTCAAAGACTTGCACAATTACGTGAGGAAATGTCAAATCTGCCAAACTGCTGCCGGGAGACAAAAGAAATCGTCCTTGCCACTACAGCCAGTCAACATTGAGCAACCTTTTGATCAGTGGGGATTGGACATAATAGGTGAGATCGTTCCTCACTCTTCTAAGCAGCATAGATATATTCTTACAACAACAGATTACTTTACCAAATGGGTAGAAGCAGTTCCACTCAAGACAGCTAATGCTGAACATATCATTGAATTCATAGATCAATTTATAATCACCAGGTTTGGATTGCCTTCCGCTTTAATGTTTGACAATGCATCATACTTTTCTGGAAATGGACTGAATTTGCACTTAAAAGAGGTTTCTAACTTAAATATTCTGCCAATTATTACCCACAGGAAAATGGGTTAGCTGAATCTACAAATAAAAACCTAATCAGGATTATCAAACGAACAGTTGACCAAAATCATAAAAATTGGCATAAATCTTTAATATAAGCTTTATGGTTAGATCGAATAACACAAAAAACCTCCATTGGCACTTCTTCGTTCAATTTAGTTTATGGAAAAGAAGTGGTTCTCCTGACTCATTTAGCAATCCCCTCTTTGTCTTTAGTTCAATATATTGATGAAGTACCAACTTCCTCCTTACAGCTGAGGAAAATAGAAATAATTAAGCTAGAAGAACAACGAGAATAGGCTAAAAGAACTCATGCTCATCATCAAGCATTAGTAAAATCCTCTTTTGATTCAAATATAATGACCAGAAAAGATTTTCAGGTGGGAGATCTAGTTTTAAAATGGGACAAGGCCCATGAAGAAAAAGGGAAACATACAAAATTTCAACGGATGTGGCTTGGTCCTTTTCAAATTGTAGAAGTCATAGGTCCGTCCACTTTTATGTTGCAGGATTTAGCAGGAAAAAGAGATTCTTTACCTATTAATGGTTAGATCCTTAAAAAATATTTTCCCTAGAAGATTACTCTTTTATTTTCTAGATTAGATTTTTATTTTTTCATAAAACAAGTTGTGAATGGTTACATTAGGAATTTATGAAAAAGACACCAATTCTCTTTCAGATTTTGATCTTTCGCTTGTATAAATAGCAAATCTTTTGGAAAATTGATCTTTATTGTAGAAAGATATAGTTAAAGACTCTAGCCTAGATATGGCACTAGTTTCAACTTCATAAAGTTTGATGAAAACAACCTTTAGCAAAGAAATTGTTTTATATCAGTGAATGAAAGGTATCAATAACAAAATAAATATTCTTTGTAGAACAGCTACTTCCAAAAACTCTACCATTGTCATCCAGAGCTATCTTAAGGAAACAATGACTTCCTCCCTGCTAAGGAAATCACAACTTTCTGAGGAACAATCCAAGAATACACTTCATCTTGAAGAATGAAAAGTCTCATCACGAGTCGGCTTATCATAATCACAGATATTATAACTTGTTGACTTTTCCAAATACTGCATACCACAACAACAGGGCAATGACTCAAGATTGTTGCAATCAAAAGACAAGGAGTCTCATCACGAGCCAGCTTGTTCAGTAAGTTATAAATCAAGTGAATGATTGTGTCATAA
This sequence comes from Pinus taeda, assembly GCA_000404065.3. Lineage (NCBI taxonomy): Eukaryota > Viridiplantae > Streptophyta > Pinopsida > Pinales > Pinaceae > Pinus > Pinus taeda. Next base: position 58,705 of record APFE030408775.1, read on the forward strand.
ATTGGCCATCAAACCAAGACATTGTTCTTTAAGAATAAAAGAAAATCAAATGCAATAAGTGTTGATATGGATTCTTCTTTGAGAATTGTAGGTTTCTTTACGTAGGATTCAGGATCATTGCTGGGTAACAGGTAACCCTGTCGAGGCTATGAACGCCTGCTGGCGGCAGAGGCTCTACCTACGACAAATGAGCATATTTAAAACTGATTTAAAGAGAAGCCTTTGTTTTATCTTTATAAAACCAAGTAATGACTGATGTAAATACAAGGACTAGCTTGAGGAAGTAAATAATCAGAGTTGAGAATAGTTGAAACAAAATATCATTGACAGGTTAAAGCATAATGTACTTTATCTTTCTATAATAAAGTTTAACTTTCTGGAAAATTTTCTATTTTGGAAGTTTAGAAAATTCAAAAGAATGACAGAGATAACTGGTTCTTCCAAGTGAATCGCCAATTGTTGTGGCCACCAACAACCCCCCTTTTTATTTAGTGTTATGACTAATACTAAATAAATGGGGACCCTTAGTTAAAAATTCAAAAAAATCAATTAGTGATTGTATTTCCTTTTCAATAAACTTACCATCATAAACTTAAGAAAATACCTTTGAAAATATCTAAATAACTTAAGTTTTGTGATGAGGGAAGACAAAATCACTCCTTAAAGGATATCGCATCGCAGAAAAGATAATAGCATGCCTACTTACAAGCTAAACTCTAAAATCACGAAAATGCGATGCGAAATTGCATAAGGATAAACATATATCGCATCACAACTCTTAGAAGCACACTTATAATAAAAAACCGCAGAAAACGCCGATATGCGATAGCGCATATCGCAATATCACGCCTCGCAAGAAACTTCTTAACACAAAATATGCGATGTTGTGACCATGTGATACTGCGAAATTGCGATAATGCGACAAAACGATCTTACAACAGAAATATCTTGCGATCTTGCGATTATGCAATGCAACGATCTGCGATATTGCAAAGAAAATTGCTCCATCGCTCCATCGCAGACTCTTCTGGCTCATTATTCAAGAAAAATCTTTTTTTCCCTAAAATGAACTGGTTATGCGCTTTAATGCTCATGAATGAAGTAGTTGCCAGTTGTTAAGGAAACATGATTTTGTGTTTATTAAAGAGCCAGTTCACGTAAGGTGATATACTTTTGCAGGTATTCAACATTTAGAGCTTTCCCGTCATTATTTATTATCATTACTCTCACCTCACTTGTAAACTGCAGGAACGAAGGACAAAAGGTTATACAAAGCAGTGTACAGGAAACTATGGTGAAAATAGGCGAGGCTCTTATATCTGAAGACAGAGAAAAGGTGCCCTTATACAGAGACACAACATGCAACAGAAACGCGGGTATTTTCACCTGGGAAGGCATACATAATCTACTTGAGGAAATAAATCCTAAGGTAATAGGATTTACGGCTACTACAGGCTCATCAAGGTCATCTGAAGCATCAGTTGTAGATTTAGCTTGTTCATTCCTGCACCGGAGAGCGGCAAGGCCCAAAATTCTCCCCTGCACAGAAATGGTTAAAGGAGTACTAGAAAACGCTGACATCAAAGACAGGCAGTTTAGGGCTCAAGGTCAAGAGCTCTCGGAATCATTATTTTCACAAAATTTCAACTTTACATCCGCTACAAGAAAACACGCAAGAGGTGAAAATCGCACTAATGAAGCCTGGATTAAGAAACAAAGGCAGTTTCCGATGCACGATTAGTGCCGCATCGTTGGGTAAAACTTCTCAAAATGGAAAGCCTCTAATTGCTCAGTCTCTTGTAAGCTCAGTACCGAAAAGATAGTGCCAGCTCTTGCTAATTCCATTTTTGCAACACATTTAAAGGCTGAAGTCAGCCAACTGACTCTTCTCAAGCAAATGCTAAATGCTTGCGACAATAAGGAGAAAATACATAAATAGTTAGCTTTAGATTTAATTTTAGAAATAGTTTTATTTTATTTTGCCTAGAAAAAGGACGGTCATTTAAACTGTATCCTAAATTTTTGTAAATAAGTTATTTTTAGACGTAGTTAGTAGTATTTAAACTCTTCTCATGCATTTAGAGAAGGGTCCAGAAATTTATCAAAAACTTGTCCTCAGAACACTTTTGCACCCTCCGAGGAGGTTTTGGTGAATGAATGGAACAAGATTTATTGATTTTTGCATCTAATATCTGCTACTGATGTTGCACTTCTGTACTCTTAGTTGATGTTGGATTGAGAAGAGATAAATCGCTATCGCTTGAAGCTCATGAGTAGAACTAGTTATAAATGGTACTTCTATCTCTTAACTATTTCTATCTCCTGTGTTAGAGTGATATTTAAGCTTAGTTGTTTATATGTTAACGCTTGAATGCTTGAGTTATCATTTGGCACTTT
>APFE030408775.1:61111-74308 GCA_000404065.3 Pinus taeda
TAAATGGTACTTCTATCTCTTAACTATTTCTATCTCCTGTGTTAGAGTGATATTTAAGCTTAGTTGTTTATATGTTAATGCTTGAATGCCTGAGTTATCATTTGGCACTTTTGTACGGTGATAGCTATTTATTTATGCTTGATATATGAACAACTTGTTATGCGATATGTTTTTCACAACTATTTCGCCTAACTTTTAATGCGAAGTGGTTCATCTATATTGAATTCTTTTCTTATAATAGTTGAATGATCTTTATTATCGATTGTTATCTAAAATCATTTTAGATCGCATAACAAAAGAATCATACCCCGGGTTAGTATAGATTTAGATGTTGTTGCTTTTTTAGAATACAATTACATGTCATTAGATTAGAATTAGAAGTAGATCACCTCAATTAGTATCTTTTAAAGCCAGGAACATCAATTAATCTTACACACACACACACAAATTGGGAAACTGGTCCCATTATCCCTAGTCGGACCTGCTATACCAAACGAAAAAGGAGCTACCAACTAAGGTCCGGACCGGGCGGGTATCCCCCTTGTTGTTGACCCGATTTTCGGGGCTTCAACACTAGGTTAAATATTTTTTTTCTTGACTGATAACAAAACCTTCATATTCTATAAAGATAACATTTTGTTCGTAAAATAAATGTTTTAAGAAAGATCAAGTTTTTCCAAAGAAATCAAGTTTACTTTAGCACTCAAATTCCCTACTTATTCCGTTTAACTCTTACTTTCTTATAAAAGCGAAAAATAGAAATGTTATCAAAGATTTTATTTTGAAAAGCCAAGAATAAATACTAGTTAACCATTATTTTCCTAAAAAGTAATATGTTACAAAATTGGAAGAGGTTATCTCCTAGGAAAAGTAATTTTTCAAAAATTTCCTATTAACGAGCAAATAATCCTTCTTACCTGACAAGTCTTGTAAAATAAATGTTGATTGTCCAATTTTTTCAATGATTTGAAAAGGGCCAGGCCATAGACTTTGGAATTTGGTATGTCTACCTTTTTCCTTGTGTGCTTTTTCCCATTTCAGAACCAAGTCACGTACTTCAAGAGTTTTTTGACTGGAAGAAGTTGTGTCAAAAGAAGCTTTGACTAATTGTTGATGATGGAAGTGGGTTGCTTTGGCCTTTTCTCTTTCTTCTTCAAGCTTGAAAATTTGAAATTGTCAAGCCTGGAGAGAAGATGAAGGGTTTACATGTATGAATTGTACTAAGGCAAGAGATGGGATTTCTACTTTTGTGAGAAGAACAACTTCTTTTCCATAAACTAAAGCAAAAGGAGAAGAACCAATAGAGGCTTTCTGAGTAATCCTGTCTGCACATAGAGAAAATGTTAATGGTTTGTGCCAATTCCTATGATTTTGATCAAAAGTTCTTTTGATAATTCTGATGAGGTTCTTGTTTGTTGATTCTGCTAATCCATTACCTTGAGGATAATAATTGGCCGAATATTTCAACTTGAAACGTCACTTTAGAGCAAATTATACCATTGTATTTCTAGAAAAGTAATATGCATTGTCAAACATTAAAGCTGAGGGTAATCCAAACCTGGTAATTATGTATTGATCAATGAAGTATGTGATGTTTTTTGTATTAGCTATCTTTAATGGAACAACTTCTACCCACTTTGTAAAATAATCAGTAGTTGTAAGGATGTACCTATGCTATTTGGAAGATTTAGGAACAATATCACCATTTATGTCTTCATCATCTTCACTTTCATCATCTTCACATGGATGGATACCAGAGGATAACAAATTCATACCTGATAGATCTTGTTCATCTTCATTCTGAAGTGATTCTGAACCTGAAATGATTCTTCCAGATAATCCTCAAGAAACTGGATTTGCTCTTATGGGCGAGCAAGAAAGATATCAAATTGAGGCAGTATTTAGAAGGCTTACAGACAAAATTAGAGAACAACAAGATCTATTGAACAAAAGGGAATGTGCTTTCAAAGAAGAAGTTACCAAACTAAAAGCTCAACTAGAGGAAGGAAACAAGGTAAGGAAGTTACTCAAGGACAAGGAAAATCAATGTCAAAAGTTGCAGGATGAAGTGACATCATTAAGAAATGAAGTCAATGAAAGGAGCACAACCATCAAGAAACTCAGAGATAGATCCAGTTACTATGAAAGTCTTGAAGCCACGATCCGCTCGCTAAAAGAAGATCTTGAAGAACCAAAGAAGCAGAATAAAGAACTACTCCAAGCTCATGAAAATGAAGTTCTTGAACTAAGACGTCAGTTGGAAAGAAATGCTAAAGAAAACATGAAGAAGCAGAATCTTGAAAAGGAAGAGAAACATCAAGTTGAGGTAAATATTCTAAAAGATAAATTAGAAGAAAAAGATAAGATCTTACGATTTCAAGATAGTACTAAGATCTTGGATGATATTCTTAGTAGTCAATGGGTCTCCTGCTATCAAAATTGGTCTTGGTTTTCATGAATCTATTGAAGGTGAATCTAGTTCAGAAAATAAGACAAGGAACTCTAATGCAACATCTGAAATGCTCAACAAGGAGATGAAAGGTCGACCCCATCAACAACCAAGGAAAGAAATTCTTCAAAGAAAATCTTTTACTCCTCCAATGAATAATGTTGAATGTTATAATCTTGGACATGTTACAGCCAGATGCAGAAGAAGAATGGTTCAAGACCATCACACAGAAAGATCATCACGGTCTAGGTACTTTAAGGGATATTGTTTCTCTTGCAATATGTTTGGTCACAAAGCTGTTGATTGCTGCAGAAGGAATATGAAACAGGTAAGATGTTATGCCTGTAACAAGCTTGGACATATAGCAAAGGAATGTAGGAACAAAGTACGGGAACCATACCAAAAGGAGAAAACATCATCACGCTTGAAGATATGGAAGAAGAAGGAAGTTCAGTCAGAAAGATGTAGCACCGCACAATATACTCAGACATAGCACAGCACAGACATAACAGACTCAGAGGGAGCTAAAAGTGTAAAACTTCAGTGTCCTAAATCTCATATGCAAGTTTCATAAAGGGAAGTTGCGTATATATGTGAGTTATACACTGCATAGTCGCGTATATGTTAGTTTGAAGAAAGGCAGTGGGACAGGCTCAGAAAAAGGGTCTAATATGATTCAGTCCATTATTTTCTTTGTTTGATAATGGTTACAATCTGCTGATGATGTGTGGAAATGTCTTGATACTTGTAAGATGTTTAGAAGTGTTTTGATTCTAACTTGTTGATGATGATGCCTTGATACTTCATGCTGATATATGAATGATCAGATCTGATTGTTGGCATAGGTTCAGGGGGAGCATATGCATTTAATAATGCATTGTTGGCATTATGGTTAGTATTCCTTGGTGATGATGATTATATGGCTAAATGATACATCTTGTTGTGATATGGTTATGAGTTGTCCATGATAAAATCTCATATGATTCTTGGGGTTACATAGTTGGTGTTCAGATCATATTTGTGGATTGATTCTTAGATGGTGCATATATGATGCTTACATGGTGATCTTCATAAGGATAAGGAGAATTACAAAGCTTGAATACACAACTTCATTACTTGATGATGAGTCACTCATATGTTGCTGTCATCATATGCATAAAGATCATATAATATAGTTATGATGCAGGATTCCTATAGTTCTTGGTGCTGATGTGGATGAGGATTGTTGATGTTGATGATATAAAGAAGCCTTGACAAATGATCTTGAGCTCAAGATACATAGTGCTGGATACATGAATGATTACTCAAAGTTGCATTGTTGGAGACATGATGATGATGAGTTCTACCTATATGATGATAGGTTGATACTTACATATGATGATTGATGCAGATGTTCCCAAAGTGATGATACTTGGATCATGCAGATCTTGACGATGATGAGATAACTATGGTGATGAGTTGATATCTATATGCGACATACCTTGTTACAGGACATTTACAGGTTGCTGATCTGGAAGTAGTTATACCCTGGCTACCCTTAAAACTGTTAGCTTGGCCTGTTTGATTCTCACATCCCAATTCGTGAAGAGAATATCTTTATGGGTTTCCTCAATCTTGGGTAGATTGGATTTCCTTCCATCTTTTGTTTCCTGCCATTCGATGAACTCAAGATTCTAGTGTTTAAATCATTAAACTCCATTCTCTGGTCAATTTCCTTATCTACCAGCTGGTTGCTAATAGTCAAATAGGGAGTAATGTGTGACATCTTCTGGCAGAAATACTCTTGTTGTTTCACTAAGGGAATTTAATTCCAGGGCCTCTTTAATAAACTCCTCAGTAGTGGGAACATCCTTGTATCTTTCCATGGGTTGATGCATTCCTTGGAGTTGCATGTTTTTGGTTGATATATCGGCTTCATGGCTTATTTTCAGGACCTCCATGTCTTGTTGCAATTTTGTGAACTGCTCAGCCACCTACTTGTTTGCGCTTGTTTTCTTTGCCTCGAGCTCCTGTTCGAGTTGCGCAATCCTCTCCTATTTTTCCCTTAGTAAAGTAGAGACTTCATTAGCCTTGTCCATAGTGGCCGATGCGTATGCTCTTGCCAAATGTGATAGTCTAGTCAAGTTCTCGGCCGGATTGAAAGGAATTTTCTTCCAAACAATGTCCATCAGCTCATTTCTAGGTGGGAATTCAGGGGTATCTACCCTTCTCCGTTTTCTCTGCCTTATAACTACAACCTTGTCGAGAGGGCTATAGAACATATTAAGTGGAGGTATTTCAGTTACTTTTAGAACAATTTCTGATGTGGTCAGAGCAGGGATAATTTCAGTATGTTGGGACATGGTCACTTGTTCCTCCATAGGCATGGATTATTCGCCAATAGACTTGGGATCTGTATCCTTATGAACATGCATATGAGTTTTATATTCCTCTGTTTCTTGGGTATTTGTGGCTTTTGGAGTGCCTTGAAATTTCTGATTAAGCTGATCCCACTCCTGCACAAAATACTACCTATGAGCTCTAAACTAACCTCTATAGTCAGGGTGCCATCACTTGTTTCTCAGTTGACTTCCTGCTGGACTCAGCTGTGTTGTCTACGTCTTGGGGCTTCCTTGTGTCTAGTGTCTTCTTAGTGTTTACCTGAGAGTCTACTTGAGAACTAGGACCTCCACTATTAATAGTGACACTTGGTGTAGGCTTATCCTTGGGCTCTAATAGATGCATTGGGATCACCTGGAGCCTTTCATTTCTAAATTCCTGAAATCTTTGAAAATCTTCAGGTTTCAGATTTGCCTTTGCCCATTCAAATGCTTGTTCGAAGGATACAACTGATCGTAACAAGTCTTCAAAATAATTATATTCATGGTTGTATGACTTTAGCTTTACTCCAGTAGTGACATTATATGCCACTTTGTTTGGATCAAATTGCCTCTTAGGCAACGTATGAAGCCTGAGGGCTTTCATATGTGTTGATTCTTTAGTAGCATGAACAAAATTCACTAAAGCAAAATAACCACATTTGACAGGGAAAGGGGGCCATAATGACTTCTTTTTGTCTTTGCACTAGTAGAAAATGAGAAATTAGTGATTAGGTGACTAAAAAGGTTAGTCACCACAACTTTTCCAAGTGAAATACTACAAAAAAGAGCAATCTGACCGAACTAAAAATGACTAACATAAATCACTAATTTAGTCATGGTTTAAAATATGTGACTAGATAATAAGTAATACAACTAAAAATGACTAACATGAGTGACTAATTTAGTCTAAGAACAAAATACAACTACCTAACAAGTACTACAATAATATGAATCAATTTTTTATTTTAGTCATCTTAATTGTGTTAAGAAATCTAAACTTACAAGTGATAGGAGATTGAAAGGGTGTTAAATATTGGTTGAAAGGTTATCCTTCCTTAAACACTTCTTCATACTCACACGGTAGAGTATAGGTGAGCCAAATTTGCATTATTTATCTCTAATAATTTGTAATTTTAAAAATATATTTTTTAATAAAAGAAATTATTTCATGCATTTTTAAAAAATATATTCATTGAATCCAATTGGATCTAGTTCCAATTTGAAATTAATTTCAAGAGAAATTTTAATTTTTAAGACTATAATATCAAATAAAAACTACTTTAATTTCATATTAACTTTAGAAATTCCCACTCTAGATCAATAGATTATGCAATACACTAAAACACAATACAATATCTACTTCTACAACACTTTGTGGAAGCTTAATCGAATTGAGCAAGATCAAGAGAACACATATATATGAGAATGAGAAATCAATCACACATAACACAGAAGAAATAACCCGAGGAAAGCCTCAGCGTAAAACCCCAATCTTTGCATTATCATAAAAGTGGAAATCTTGTTCAAGGTACAAAAAGAATCAGCTCTCAAGCTATCCCACTCTCTCTGCAATCAAACAATACAACTTACAGATTGAAGAGACATTATATATGTCCTCCTCAAGCCCTCCAAGCCTCCTATTTCCTTGCGCATTTTTTCTTGGGGTCCAGTGAAGCCACATGTGTGAATTGGCCTCATCACACTCACTAAACCTGAAGAAGTAACTGCACAATCGTCAAGGAAAGAATTCCTTCTGCATGCAAGGAATATTCTCAATGGAATATTCTAGCAACTGATAGTACACTACCCCTCCATCTGATCTCAACTGGGTCTCTGTCTGAACTGACATGCATGAGTTACTTATGAGAGAATACTCAGTTATCTGAAGTGCAGTAGTTACATGCATGCAAGCATTAACTAACTGAACTTACATTAATTCAACAAACTGTTTGAATTAATCTAACTGGACTCGACTCAGTTAACTGAGCCAACTAATTACAACTCAATATTACAACTCATCCTTATCTCTTTAACTAATGAATAAATTTCTCAATTAATGGAGAAACTGTTGCATGTCCCCACATAGACTTCATGTTGGATTTTCCTTAACCAATTAACTCAAGATGAATTAATTAATTATTTTACAAACAACTGCTAAGCTCAAATTTGAATTTTACTTCACTATTTTAGTTTAGGGATTGATTAAAATAGGAAGGTATCCCAAAATGCTATTTATAGAATGCTATTTTTAGCACTTCCATTTTTCCATCCATTGTTGCTAAGACCAACACTGGATGAACTAATATTTATAGCAGTGCTATTTTTAGCATTTCTTGTTTCTATTTTCAACATTAACCAACCTAGATCTAGCTTAACCCCAGATCTATCAAGCATCGAGACGAATCCAATATCTCGAGGTACAATTTTTTTTTTTCTAGTGCAAAACTTGAGGAAATATTTGCACCTCGAGAGATTGGATCCCTCTCGGCACTTGATAGTTATAGGGTTAATATGGATCTAGGTTGGCTATAAAATACTATATAATATCTATATTTATATTTTTGTCTCTTTGTTATTCCCTCTCTCTATCTCAACCCCCAAACATAATACTATATAATCTCTATGTTTGTATTTGTGTCTCTTTGTTATTCCCTCTCTCTATCTCAACCCCCCAACATACACACACACTCTCTGCCTCTCTTACCCTTCTCTATCTATCTCTCTCTTCCCCTTCTCTCCGTCTCTCTATTCCCTCCCACTATCCTCTCTCCATCACTCTCTCTCCATGCCTCCCTTGTCACCCCCTCTCTCTCCGCCTTTCTCCCTCTATGTTTTTCTTGTTCCCTCCCTCTCCTACCCCCTCCAATTCCATCTCTCTCTCCCCTCATCCCTATCTTCCTTCCTCTCTGTCCCTTATCTCCCCCCTCCCTCTATCTCTCCCCCCCAAATCACTCTCCCTCCCTCTCTCTCTCTCTCTCTCTCTCTTCCATCCAGCTCTATCACTATCTCGCCCCCTCCCTGTCCTTCTCCATCTCTATGTATCCATCTCTCTCTCTTCCCCTTACCTCCCTATATCTATCCTCTCCTCTTCTTTTTCTTCCCTCCTCTCCTCTCTCCCTCACTCTCTCTCTATCTCTCCCTTCTCACTCCTCTCTCTCTCTCCACCTCTATTTCTCTATGTATTTGTTCTTTCCTTCTCTCTCTCCCACTCCAACTCCATCTCTCTCTCTCTCTTTCACCTCGCTCTTTATCCCCCCCATCACTCTCTCTCTCTCTCTCTCTCTCTCTCTCTCTCTCTGGCTTTTTCCCTATCTACCTCTCTCTCTCTGCCCCCTCCCCAACTCTCTCTTAAATTTGATCAGATTGTATTGTGTTTAAGAAATGATCCAAATTAAAAAAATTTAAATGGTTGTAAAATATCAAACTTATATTTTGGATCAATCATATCAAAGAAAATAAAATAATGAAAAAATTTTAAAAATAATGCACTGTATTTGATCTATTATAATAAGCCAGTTTGCTAGCTCTCCATCCCTGTCCTTAGATAAGATGGATCTATGCGGTTCTATACATATAATTAATATTTATATATATATATATTATGAATGAGAACTAACATAGATCCATCTTAGCTATTTTATTAAAACCTTAATTTAATTTCTATTGGAATATTTTTAGTAGTCGTGAGGATAGAGGGTTTAGATATATCTCAAATTGTAACATTTTCCCTTTTGGATTCAATTAAAAAAATGTTGTAAAATTAAATTAAAATAAAATATTTTTACTATGAAATAAGTTATGGTTTTCTGGCATGTGGTATTGATAAGCCATGGTATTGGCCCATGGTATTGTAACTTACAAGTTAATATCCATGATAAAGTGAGGGTGAATATCTATGATTAACAATATTGTCATATTGCTATAAAATATTTTGATTGTGAAATAATTTATGTTTTTTGAGCATGTGGTATTGATAATCCATGGTATTAACCCATGGTATTGTAACAACTATTATTTTTTACAAGTTAATAATATCTACCATAATGTGGGGGTGAATATCCATGGTTAAGAATATTGTCGTATTATTATAAATATTTTGGTTGTAAAATAAGTTATGGTTTTTGGACTTGTAGTATTGATAAGCCATGGTATTGGCCCATGGTATTGTAACAAATCTGTTCACACCTAATCATCAGGATTGGGTGAATATAATGTAAATAGATAAATATTTAATATGAACAATCATCGGGAGATGAAGTGAATAGTCTCTCCCTCATGTATATAATGAAGACCTACCTGAACGAATAAGACACAGGAATCAATTTTGGTTGAGGAGTTACTGCCTGGTCTGACATGGTATCAGAGCCAGCTCCCAAAATAGTTGTAACTCCCATTTGCCTACTGCTCTCTATCCCCTCCACAATCGTTGCTATGTGTTGTATGTTGGCCTGACATGCGTTGAACTATCCTAATGAACTATCCTACTCATTACATTATGAACCTTGCTCATTACAACGCTGGTCTGACAATGCTACTCGTTACATTATGAATGCTGCTCATTACAACGCTGGTCTGACATGGTATGCATTGATGTTGTTCATTACAATGCTGCTTATTACTATGTGTTGATGCTACTCCATATCCAAAAACCTTTTTCGTATTGTCCAGAGTCCGAATGAACACAACTGTTTGCATGAACCTTCCCTGCAATTTTCACCATCAAACTTGAAGGAATTTGTGTTAAGTTTTGGTGCAATTTCACTGTCAAAGTTGAGGAATTCTTTGGATCTATTTTGTTAATCATGGAAAAGAATTCAAGAATTTAACGTGCTTAGTGTTTTGAAGAGCTGGATTTCATTCTTGCAAGAATCCGCTTCTATCTATTAAGTGGTGAAAGTTTCTGAAGCGGTGAAATATACGGAGAGCCTGCGGAGTTATTCTGATGATGGGAATTCTACTAGTGCGCGTTTCAAAGAGCCAACGAGGACTCTGAATGGATGTCAATCTTGCAGAAAGTTTTTAACATTGGCCTAGTACAACAACACTCACATAAGTCCAGTGATACACTGCTGGCTAGCATCTTCACGTTGTTTGGCATTGTATTAAATTTGTTTTGGTATGCCATACGTTGAACGTTGTTTTGGTATGCATTGAACCATTTTGAAGTTGCATTGTTCATTACGGTGGTGTATTGGTAAAGTGCTGCGCTGATTCGAGCCCACAGTCATAGTCGAGAGACGTTGTTGGAGTGTTGTATATACCTCTGTTGAATGCGCTATATATTTTTGTGTATTTACTTGTATTTACAATCTTGCATATTGACATTTTCTGTCCAGTCATATCAAAATATATTTCTTTGAATTGTAATTAAAAAAAAAAAAAAAAAAATTACCACCAGCAATACAATTTTACCGTATATTGGCAGAAGTATTTTTCTGTCAGCAGAAGTATTTTTTTTACAATATGCATTTAATCATATCTATTATGGGAATAGTTCTCACTGGAAAGGAGAACTATCCTGAGTGGTCTTGGATGATAAAACACACCCTCATTTCAATGAGTTGTGGAAAGGAGTGTGTGTCGGAGATGGGGACAATGAACCAGAACAGCCTACCTCAGACAAAGAACTCATCATTTGGGAAAACAAGAACAGCAAAGCTTATGCATTAATCACAGCATCTGTAAATGAAGAGGTGAGTTGCCATATTTCTTCATTCTCAACTGCCTTTGAAACCTTACAAAAGTTGAAAGAACTCTATGACTCACATTCTGCACTTGAAGTTGTTCAACTCATGATTAAACTCTTCACTCTTGAACTGCAAAATAATGATCCTCTTGCTCTTGCATCTGAAGTAAAGTCTATAATGCATGATATCAATTCCACTAAGGTTGAATTGGATATCCCTCTTATTGCTTTTCTCAAGGCACATTATCCTACATACTCCAATTATCTTGAGTCATTGCAAGCAAATGGAAATCTCAAAGATATCACCTTTGATTCTTTTGTGAAAAAGTTTGTTGAAAGAGAGTAAGCTTTTGGAAAGAAGATAGCCCTGAATATTTTGAAGAGGCTGTGTGCCTCGCTCATAAAGAAAAGCATGCTGCTCAAGATTCTTCAAGAGGAAGAGGTGGTTGAAGAGGAAGAGGAAGATATTTCAGAGGCAGGGGGGTAGACACTCTCAAGGAGAAAAGGAAGATTTGCACTGCATACGTTGCAAAAGAAATGGATCACATGATGCCTCTACATGTAAGTTACCATGGGACAAAATTGAGCAGCAAAGAAACCAATAGAAAGGTAAAACTGATGATACAGAGAAAGGTAAAGCCCCTGAATCCACTCACTATGTTGTGGCACAATGTAACATTGGAGTAAATGAAGATTTATTTAATGCTTCACTTGTTTCTTGGAAAAATGGTTGGTTGCTTGATTCAGGAGAAACCTGCCACGTGACTAATAGATTTTTTTTTTTTGAAGAATTTACTGACAATGTTGATGGAGCAGTATACTTTGCAGACCAATCAAAAATCAAGCCATCAGGGCTTGGCACAATCAGGCTTAAATTGCCTGGTTTTCCAAACTTTCTTCTGCATCATGTTCTATATCTCCCACAGCTCAAGAGAAACTTGCTATCCTTGGTCCACATCCACCAGCAAGGTCACTCCATTCATATGTTTGATGGAAAGTTTGAGGTAAGAAAAGCATCTGACCACTCACTTGTCATGAGGGGAATAGAGGAAGAAAGGCTTCTCAAGGTGCAAGGAACCTCTGCTCATGCGCAATATTTCTCATACAATTCTCATCATGAAGAAGGTAAACTTCCATCAAGTTTATTATGGCATGCTAGATTTGGACATTTGAACTATGACAACCTCCGCTTGTTGAAGAAAAATGGTGCTGCTGGTTTGCCTACAATTCCTAGAAAACTTAAGCAATGTGATGCTTGCATTCTAGGAAGGCATAACAAACAATATTTTCATGATTCACGTTCAAGAGCACATAGAAAAATTGAACTCATTCATTCAGATTTATGTGGTCCAATGCTTTTTCCTTCTGAAAATGGAAATAAGTATATGATGACATTTATTGATGACTACACCGGAATGTGTTGGGTTTATTTATTGAAGAACAAATCTGATGCTTTTCAAACATTCAAGAACTTTCATACATGGATTGAAAATGATGCACAATCTCATATTGGGTCTATTCGCACTGATAATGGAAAAGAATACACATCAAATGAATTTGAAAACTATCTTCGCCAACATGGGATCAAACAACTGTACCTTATAATCCCCAATAGAATGGTGTAGTTGAAAGAATGAATAGGACAATCTTAAATATGGTACGATCCATGCTCTTCTTCAAAAATGTAAAGATAATGTTTTGGGCTGATGTTGTTCTATGTGCTGCATATATAAAGAATAGATGTCCATCTAATGGTATTAGAAACAAAACTACTTATGAAATGTGGTATGGACATGTTCCTTCGGTAAAGCATCTCAGGGTCTTTGGTTCCACCTGTTATCCCTTGATACCAAAGGTACATAGAAAAAAAATTGGCGATAGAAGTCTTAAGTGTATTTTCCTGGGGTATTCAAACACCTCCAAAGCATACCATCTCTATGATGAAGTAAATAAAAAGTTTGTTGTATCTAGAGATGTAATTTTTCTTGAATCATCCAAAACTGACAATGTTGTTTAGCAGAAAATTGATCGCTTGGATAGATTCACAAAAGAAAAATCATTTCAAGAATTTGATAATCAGATTCCACATCTTGAAGGGGGATTCCTATACTAGATCAACATGTGGAATCTTCTTCTGAGGAACACTCTCCTCTGCATGAAACTCCAACAACAGATGATGCTTTAAGTGATGTGATTGATAGAATTGGGAGAATCAATCTTGATTTAGTCCCAAATCAATCAGCGGAGTAGCTTGGACCATCTAAAAAAGGTCCCCCAAAGTGGCTAACAAAGACACTTGAAAGTGTTCATCCTGATGAGGTTGGAAAGACAGGAACTAGAAAGTGAAACCGGCAGAATGGAGGTGATGTGGATGACTCTACTTCACCTGTTGATATGGATGTTTCTTATGATCGTGAATTGAACTTGTCTATAGATTTTGAACCAACTTCCTTCAAAGAAGCTGCTTCTCATGATGAATGGAAAGAAGTGATGCAAAAGGAGTATGATGCCCTCATAAAGCGACACTTGGAAGCTGGTTGATCCTCCATTTGGAACCAAACCAATTGGCTGCAAGTGGGTCTACAAGAACAAGTACAAAGCTGATGGCTCACTTGACAAGCACAAAGGCTTGTGGCAAAAGGTTTTGCACATAAGGAAGGGGTCGATTATGAGGAAACTTTTGCTCCCACAGCAAAATGGGC
>APFE030408784.1:40382-63784 GCA_000404065.3 Pinus taeda
ATATCCGATTTAAGGCCATCCCAAAAAAATTCCTTCTTAACCCTATGGTAAGTTTTTAAAAATCCTGAGTGCCCTCCTAAGGCAGAATTGTGCAATTCCATAAGAATCTTTTGTTTGAGTTGGGAATTCTTACAAAGGTATAATCAATATTTGTACCATAACGAATCATTTTTCCAGCTAAATGTATCAAATGTACTGGAATCTTGTTGTAACTTTTGAATAAATGCCCACACTTCTTCATCATTCTTCCATTCCTCCCTTGCTTCATTTATCCAATCTAGTTGGATAATAGAAATGGTGCACAACAATGCTTCCACGTCCTCATCCTTTCTTGAGAGTGCATCTGCCACCACATTTGGCTTCCCTTTTTCGTAGATGATTTCAAAGTCACAACCCAAAATCTTTGTGAGCCACTTTTGTTGCTTTTAAGAAGATAATATTTGTTCTAAAAAGTATTTAAGGCTATCATGATTTTTTTTCCCTTGAAGTGTCTCCCCATTAGGTATGGTCGCCATTTCTTAAGTTCATGTAGTATTGTCAACATTTCCTTCTCATAAATAGCTTTGTGTAAAAACTTTCCCTTGATTGGACAACTTTCAAAAGCAATGGGTCTTTCATCTTGCATTAAAACAACACCAATTCCATTTCCTGAAGCATCACATTCCATAATAAAGGATTTTGTGAAGTCCAGTATAGCTAAGACTGGTGCTTCGCACATTGCTTCTTTAAGATGTCCAAAGGCCTTTGTTGCTTCTGGAGTCGATGAAAAAGCATCTTTCTTCAATAATGTTGTTAGAGGTGCTACTATTCTCCCATAATTCTTAACAAACTTTCGATAATAATCCTGTAAACCTGAGAAATCCTTAATGATTTTAATTTTGCTAGGGTCTACCTTAACTCCTTCATGAGATACAATACGTCCCAAATATTCCACCTCTTGTACTCTAAAGAAACATTTGGATCTTTTTGCATATAATTGTTTCTCCTCCAATACTTGTAGCAACCTATCAACATGTTCAACATGATCCTTCCAAGACTTCATGTAGATTAGTATATCATCAAAAAATACTAACACAAATTTTCTAAGGAAGGGTTTGAAAATGGATTTCATCAATCCTTGAAATGTAGAAGGTGGATTGGTAAGGCCAAAATGCATGACCTGAAATTCATAATGACCCTCATGAGTTCTAAATGATGTTTTCAGAATGCCTTTAGTCTTCATTCTGATTTGATGATATCTTGAACAAAGATCCAACTTGGTGAAGTAAATTGATCCATGCAATTCATCCAGTAATTCATCAATGACAGGAATGGGAAACTTATCTTTAATAGTGAGCTTGTTCAGCTCTCTATAATCTAGACACATGCACCATGATCCATCCTTCTTGTGCACCAAATAGTACTAGAGCAGATAAAGAACTTTGACTAGATTGAATTATACCAGCCTCTAGCATTTTTGCAACCATATGTTCAATTTCACTCTTTTGGTCATAGGGATATATGTACAGCCTGATGTTTGGAGGAACACTTCCTGGAATTGGATGAATAGCATGATCATGATCACGAATAGGTGGGAGACCTTTGGGAGTCTCAAATAACTTGGAATGATTGTCCAAGACTTTTTGGAGATCTGGAGAAATAGATGATTCCGATGTGGAAACATCTAGCGAACATAATTGTGCAATTACACCTCTTTGGTTATTTTTTTTAAGCTTTGTCGTATTGTTAGAGCTGATTATCTTTCTCGGTTCCCCTGAAATACCCCTTAATTTAACTTCCATTCCTTCCACAAAAAATTTCATGAAAATTTCTTGAAAATTGAGCTATAGTACCCAAGGATTGTAGCCATTGGGCTCCTAGTACAACATCAGCACCTCCCATTGGAATGAAAAGCATTGGGCTAGTCAATACATATTCTCCCATGGATAGCTTGATATTATGGCACTTTCGAGAGAAATTTATCATTCATCCATTTGCAACCATCACTTGACACTCTGGTGCTAGATATAGGAAGCAATTCAATTCTTTTGCTACCTTACAATGAATAAAATTGTGGGCACTTCCTGAATCAATCAACACTATTACCTTTTTCTTCTTGATTTGTGCTTCTATCTAGACCGTTTGAGAAGTGGTAATTCTAGCCAATGCATTACAAGATATGGTCGGATTCATTTCTTCTTTATCTAGGCTTTTTTCCTAGAGTATATCCTCTTCTTTTGACCTTTCTTGTTCCTTTTCTTCTTCCTGTTCACAATCTATGTAGAATAATTTCTTCTCAGCACACTTATGACCTTTAGTGTATTTGCTATCACAACTGTAACAAATCCCTTTTTCTCTTTTTTCTTCCAACTGTCGTGGTGTCAACCTTATAGGTTATAGAAGACTAGGGGCAAAAACATTTCCATCTTTATAGTTGTGAGTGGTATGCTTCTTGGTTGCCATAATTTTTCTTTCATTTTTCTTGGTAACTTGAATGCCTTCTCCAATAAATCAGGTTCCCAAAGGTGAACATCATGTTGGATATTATCCTTTAAAGTACCTATGAACACATCAATCCTATGCTCCTTTGGAATATTTTTTACCCTTATGTTCAATTTTTGGAACTCCTCAATGTCCTCCATTATTGAACACTTTTGCTTGCGACTTATCAATTGGCTAAAAAAAGTGTTGCTTTTTGTATCCTCATAATGTGTTGTTTACGAGAGAAAAGCCATTGATACTATACAAACTGATTTGGTTCCAAATATAAAGTTGTAATACATACCTTTCGTGTGTTTTTCACATTATTAAGATCGAAAAATTGCTCCATTTGTAATATCCATGTTGTAGGATCCTCGCCATCAAACTTCCTCATATCAATTTTTGGAATATGGTGGGTCTTCGATCCAACATTAGAGTCTATGAAATCATGATTAACATTTCTTTTGTTCTCATCATGAGTTTCCTTTACTACCCTTTCACCATTAGTAACCATTTCTTGTAGAAACTTTGTCAAATTTGCCTTCAAATCTTCCATGCATGTCTTCAAATCTTCCATGCCTATCTTCAAATCGTCCATCTTAGCTTCCATGTCATTCATATTAGTTTCTATGCCTTCCTTTAAACAATCCATCTTAGCTTCTACGCCATTCTCTAAACCATCCATCTTATTTTCTACATCTTTCTTTAAACCATCCATCTTAGATTCTGTTGCTTTTTGTGCAAGTGACACTTGTTGCACTTGGTCTCATAATTTTGATATATCATGTTGCATTTCTTCCTCTTCTTCATGAGTCATGCTAGAGCTTTCAGGTTGCTTACTAGGTGTTTGCATTTTCTTTCCTTGTGGCATCAATTACCGATAATAATGTTTTACTATTCCCTTTGAATTCCTTCAAACTATTTTTTCAAACCAAGCTTATTAAAAAATTTGAAAAAAACTGCACAACTTTATTCACTTTGTAGGAGCTTGATATTGAATCTGATGTATCTCTATAATTTTAGATCATCCAGTTGTGAAATTGAAACCTATGGTAGCCCTCTGTGTCCCCTTTCCAATGCCACCAGTTTGATCCCAATTGGATTCTCCAGGGAAGAGTTATGCCAAATCTCGCACAGTGACCTGATTATAGACTAGTTTAGTAGAGCGAACTTGTACAACATACCACAAATCAATGTTTCAACCTTTGGCTCTAAAAAATATTTACAAGAAACTAAAGTCAGACCTATTTCTATACCTTCTAATGAAATTTCAATCCGATGCTTAGGGAGAATTTTATGACGATTTTCCCCAAGTAACCTATTTGGAATGTAATTCAGGAGTCTGCAAAAAGACCAACTTCCTTATATCATATCTCTGCAAATATAGTGCAAAAAACTCTAAAATTCGGATCTGAGGTTCAGTGCAATTTCTTCTCAAATGGGTTTTTTTTTAGCTTCTGAAATGTCACAGAAAAAAAGTTATATCGAAAACACCATGATGACCTATTTGGAGTAGCAAAACCCTAGAATCCAAAGCTCTGATACCAAATGTTATGAAACCAGCTCACCAAAAGATAGAAAAGATAGTTGAACACCTTAGAATTCAGCCTATTCTACTGGGCAACCTCCTTTACATTACACAAATGAACAATTCTTGGATGATTCAAATGACAAAACCTCCTTTCTATATATAGGAGTCTAAGGAGTCACAATCTAACCCAACCGACCTAAGAATAATAATATAAATCCACAAAAATAACAATAGAGGGATTCTATGGGGCACAGTAATAACAATATGGGGACAATAGGGGAACAACAATACTAATAAGGGATACAACTACAATAATAATGGGGTAATCATTAGTATTATAGGGACCTAACAAGGGGTCACAATATAGTGAAAGACGACATAACAATAATAATTTAAGGGCACAACCGTAAAAATAGTGGGCTTCTATGGGGCACAATAATAATAATATGGGGACAACATTGACACAACAATAAAAAGGACAATAATAATAAGGGAATACACTAGTATTATAGGGGCCTAACAGTTGTAACATATTGGTACCAAGAATTATACTGTGTTGTTATATCCTCAAACCTGGATGAAAGAGATGACTTATATTAGACTCTTGCCTCCATAGCATCTGGGCAGATAGTTTGGGAACTAGATTGAGGTTCATTCCATAATAATAACAACTCCATGTTTACTTTAGCAACTCCAGCTACATACAACTACATATTCTACCTTGTAATTTCTAAGTCATCATTGGTAATAACCTAGTTCAAGTTGCTTAAGTATTCTTGGATTTCCTGCCTTATAACATTGTTTCCCTTTGTCTCTACAAATGCTTCAATAAAAGGAAACTTGCGTGCTCTGGGTAGGGTATCCAAACTGTGGTACAACCTTTCATAGGTGGTTATAATGTTGGCCATATATGGACAAAAATTCTTGTTACTCTATAAGAGCATTCTAACATCATATTTCTCCAATTTGTCTTTGTGTCTTCTTTTCTTGCCCCATTATAATGGTGCATTCATGCACTTTGTGCCCCATTTATAGATCACATTGATAGCCGCATCAATCACCTTCAGAACTTTCAAATTTTCGCATGATATCTTTTGCATGTCATGCAAAAGCACCATCACCTTATGCAAAGTGTTCATCTCTTCATATAGTTGTTTCATGGTGTCTCGCAATGATTGGATTCCATCATATATCGTTGTTTGCAACTCCTTCAAGTGAGAGTCACCAAAATGTAGTCTTTGGTTCTTATCTTGGAGATAATCAATATGTTGTCTTACAACACCTAGATCTTTTTCCAGTCTCTTATTCTCATCCATCAAGAAATATGTATTCACTTTTGTAGCTCTAAATTTATTGCTACAACTGTTCTTATGTTTCTCTTGGTGTCAATCACAATCACCCTCTCTATATGAATGAAATCAAGATGAACCAGGTCATTATGATAATAATTCCTCCTTTCCTCCTTTCAGGTTGGAAATATCCATGACCATATCTTCATCTGGAGGAGATATTCCCATTTTGTTGAATGAGATGTGACCACCTATGAAAGGACATGGAGGTTGATTGTTGACTTCTCTTGTAATGGGTGCAATGTTAGCCTCTTAATTTACCTACTCACATTCAATATCCATGTCTTGGGCATGTATGTACTCCTCTATTTCTCATGCAAAATATTCATCCTGATTTTGCTTACTTTCCTCATCTTCTACCCACTTTTTTTGTTCCTATTCAAGTTGTTTTTCTCTATATTCTTCTTCTTCTACTTCTTTATCCTTTCTTCTTGTTCTTGCATATATTCTCTTTCTTTCCTTTCTTGCTCTTCCTTCTATTTTTTTCCTCTTGATTTTGTTCTTCCTTTTGAATTTTATCTTCTTCTTTGTTCTTTCTTTTGAGTTCTTATGATTTTTTTTCTCATCTTCTCCACTATAATGTCCACTCTCATGATAATAGGATATTCTTTGAACTTGGGATTCTTCTCCCCTTGTCTATTATGCACAAATTTACTCTTATATTTGATACTAATTGGGGTGTGTACTTCTTGCTACTTTCCTTCCTATGTAACACTATGCTTAGGTATTGCACTAGAGGGGCCTGCATCTTTGCCCAATGTGTGCAATCAAGAAGCATTATAGCAATTATTTATCTCCTCTTCCTCTGATTTGGAATAATACTCATAGGCTCAAGCAAAATGAAACTTAGTACAATGTATTTTGCACACTCTCATATCATACATGTGGAAACTCATCTTATGAAGCTTAAGGTTTTTGAGTTGTTCTACTTTAGCTTTTACGATCTTTAAGCTCTTGATCACATAGGGTCCCACTTGGAGAGGGAAGAAAGGACAAGGTTCCTTCTTATTATTTTGGAGAAATTGAGAAAGGCCTATGCTAAAATGATAAGAAACATCCTGCATGACCACATTATCTATCATATATCTCGACAAAATATGTGGAGGTCTCTACAAACCGAATACTCCAAGGTATGTTCCATTAGGTGAGGCAAACCAATCTGCTACTTCTAAAAGTATCTTCATTGCCTTATGGGACATGCAAGGAGTTTCTTCCTTAAAGACCATCTAATACAAAACCTTGAAGAAATTCCTAGAAAGTTTGTTATGCATTCCCCTATAACTATACTCTAACAACAAATTTCGATATGCATGGACGTGGAGGTCTCTTGGGGTCCAATTCCACTTAAGAAGATGGAATTCAAGGTGAGCACATATTCCATTAACTAAATAGGTAGATGTTATAGACATATTTGGGCACATCAACCCAAAACTTATATGTCGATAAACTATGGCTCTTTGACCCCTAAAAAGAGTTGTTATATACCCTAAAATAACATAGTCATCTGATTACATCATTCCCCAAAAATTCCACCTGAGAAACCATCCAGAAATGGCATAAATGGAACCATACTGACTGCTCCACTGGCAGGGTGTGATGCATGCTCAGTGGTACACTACCCAAGTGTAATGCATACTGATAGGCCTTCTATAGGGTGTGATGGGCGAGGATGGACAAATGTCCAAGACAGTTTGCTAGGTGGTTGCTCATGGAATCTTCTAGAAACTTCTCCTATGTCACTTGCCTCTCTGAATTCACCGAGGGATGAGTAAGAGATCCAAGAAATCTCCAAGTGGAACCAATTGTAACAAGTTAAATGACACTAATCAAACCACGGAGATGACTCACACCCTTGCACACATCTGTAAATGGATCCCTCATCTAAGACATCTAGAGGCGGGAATATTGTGAATTGCAAGGAAATGTTGATAGTTTGTAATTGAGGAAAGATCATTGTATTGTTGATGTGATCTTGATATTTCATGAGGTGAAGAGGGATTGAAGCTGGGAGGATGATGCTAGATCAAACAATTGGGTTGTAATTCTCCCTTCTATTTAATAAAGTTCTTCAAGTTTTCTTCCATATGATTTTGCAATTGTGAGTGTTATAATTTGTGAATGCTATCATTTGTTCATTATATATATGATTATGTAATGCTTATGTTGTAGTAGATCAAGATGCTTTGACAGTTTTTTGTTGTTGTACTTGTGCAGGTACTTTCCAAGTGGGTTAAGTACGGAGAGGAGTTGCAAGCTCAGTCAAGGGGGAGAGAGATCAAACAAGGGATTAAGCAAAAGTTCTAGGTTGGTTCCTTTATCTTTCTCTTATCTGTTGCGCATAGAAGAAATCATTGAATTGCTTTAAGTTGTTGTTTCTATGGTAGTTGCCAAACCTAGAGGGCTAGTCATCTAACAAGACACTAGTTTTCCACGAAACAAATTGGAAAATCCATTGGGGAAGAACAGATGCTTGCTTTTTTTTATTGTTTGTTTCATAAACTATAGACAGAGCCTGAAGTTGGCCAAGTAGCCTTCGAACTGCTCTTGCTTTGTAATTGCATAGCTGATGAATGCTACTTTAGTTAATCTCTAGTTTAGTTTACGAATTAAACATTTGAATTATAGGCATTCTAGATGCCCTTTTGGTAGCTCAGTAACCTCTCAAGACCTCCCACTATGCTTTTCTCTTTACTGTTCATCATAGCTCAACCTAACTCATTGAAAACAATTGCACATCTAAGTCAAAACCCACTTTAGTTGCGCTCCCTGGCCCATCACACTATTTGTCACTGTAACCCAGTATGTATCACACCTCCTAAGTGTAGTAAGTGTGATGCATCCCTATTTCTATGAATCCCAGGTGTGATGACTAACTGAACCTTTTTCCATTCTATAAATTGGGGGTTTTTGACCTTGTTTTCAGTTTATTTAGTTTTTTTATTGCTTATGAACAGTATCTCCTTACTAAATCCTACTTGCATCACATAGATCAACGTCCTTTAGATTAGGATTAGTGAATGTTTTTATGTATTTGTTTATCATTTACAATCCTTTGTCAAAAAGTTGCTTAAATTGATCTATCGCTTTGATACAAAAAGTGTCGTAATTGTTGTTTTGTGTTGAAAAGAGAAGTGTCGTGGATTCTTCCTTCCCTAGATAATTGATTATACTTTTCATTTTGTATTTGGTTTGATTTGTTTAAATTCGAAGTGTCAAAAGAATTTTTATTCAAAATTGAAAAGTGGCATTTAGTATTCCTTTCTCTTTTGAAAAAGAAATTGTCAAAAATGTCACTTTGAGTAAAATATTTCAGATCTTTGCTACATTTAGTTTTCCTTTTTAGCATTTTTCACATTACGTGGAACTAAAACAAATGCATTTGCATTTAGCATATTGTAGTTTGTGTGCAAAGAATGATTTAGGAAAATTCACTAGCGTGTGCTCTTTGCTCTTTTTTTGAAAGAATTGTAATCTTCTTTCCCTAGTAGCTAGGATTTTCATTGCTCAAAATTAACAAAGATTGTTTATCATTGTAGATTGCATTTTAGGAATTTCAAAATCAACATCATGCAGTGAACAATTGAAAGGAAAACTTTAAACAGGATCAACTTTAAAATAAATTTCAAGGAACCTGACAATGCTTTGGAACTTAGCACAACACATCTAGAGGTCTAGGCTAAAGACGTGTTCCAGCGTCATTAAAACTAGTAACTATCATTTTCATTGAAGGTTGGGTGATTCCTCCTCCTTGATACAACAAGTGTTAGCATGGACTCATGCTCCCCGTACCATTGCGTATATATTGGGAGACCATAATAGGCTTATATCCTTTATCCATAGGAAGCCGAGTTTGCCACCTTATTGATCACAATGCACTGAACACAACATTTGGGAAGATTGACTACCATAGATAATTCCTTGGTAATTTCTCTTTAATTTATCACCAAGGTGTATATTACAGTTTTGCGATTGGTTTGGTAATCCCTCTATCTAGATTTTCTAGAGTAGTCACTTTTGTTCATTTTCGACTCTTTAAAAGAAAATGTCCATCTGAGGACTTGTCACTTCAGGCTCACTAAAAATTGAAGGGGAATAGAGTCATCTTTAGCTTTTTCTCGACTCTTAAAAACCAAAAAAGAAAAGTTGTGTCAAAGCGTCATTAAAATTAATTGAAATTGAATAACATCCATGTTCCTTAGTTAATCTTAGCTTGAGGCATATGGCGTCGAATCAAAAGTCCACTGATCAAGGAATCCCTTTAGAGGGGAATCCTAGTCCTTTTTCCTCTTCGGGAAATATCGGTGTTGCTTATATGGCTACATTGTCCCTTCCAGGAATTACCATTCGCCTGCTAGTATGGTTGATTTCAACTTATGTGGCTCAAAATGTGATGATTCCTCCGCAATCAAATCAACCTCCAATTGATACTGAAGTTGACCCTTCACCTTGTTCTTCGTTTGTTTCTCCCTCCCCTTTTTCCTCTTTGCTTGGTGAAAGTAGTGGTGCTAGTAACGAGGTGGCTGAGAAGAAGAAGAAAGGGAAGGAGAAGAAGAAGAAGACAAATCAGCAAGAGGGCAACCAAGCAACCATTGCTTTGAATGCATCATCTAGTGAAAATATGCACATTAAATATCCCAAACCCAAATTTCCATGCATAATTTGTAGAGGAGACCATTTTCATCGAGATTGTCCTTGCTTTCTTCGGATCTTGAAAGAGTGGTCTCCCTGTTCAAACCATCTAGTGTCATCAACTTTTGGAGATCATGTTAGTAACACTCCTTTGACTAATGATAGTAAAGTTCATGGACAGAAAGGAAAGGTCAAATTTCCATGTAGGCTATGTGAAGGTAATCATTCCCTTCACCATTGTCCATTTTTGGATGAATCCAAAAGAGTGTTGGA
Organism: Pinus taeda; assembly: GCA_000404065.3. Lineage (NCBI taxonomy): Eukaryota > Viridiplantae > Streptophyta > Pinopsida > Pinales > Pinaceae > Pinus > Pinus taeda. Next base: position 50,625 of record APFE030408784.1, read on the forward strand.
TAATCATCCCGCTTCACCACAATGACTTCCATCTGGCTACAGGAAACTCTCCCCAAGTCATTTACTAGTTGAAAAACCGACTGCCTTAAATCAACCATTGGACGAAACCACTCTCTCTGAAACTGAGTCTTATGAGTCTATACCTGAACAAAGTCAACAGACCAAGGTGACAATTGAACCAATTTCACCTTCAGATAATCGTACCCTTCCTAAAGAGAGTGAGAAGGATACGGTTCAAATTATTTTTGTTACTTTAGATTCCAATGAACCTCATGGAAATCCTCCTATTCCTTCATGATAGGAAGAAAACCCTGCAGTTCTTGTAACTCAAGGGGTTAATTCACCCATTTATTTGTTAAACCCCTCCAAGTAGTCTAGTCACTTCCTTTGATTGGAATCAACTGGCAAGATCCTGCCTTCCTTCTTATGTACCTTTCTAGATCATAGTACAAGTTCGTAAAATGATCGTGTCTGGCACTATTATAGATGAAGGGGAATCAGTGAGTATCCTTTCCTCAACTACCTGGAAAGCGCTTTGTTCACCATCACTTATGCCTGTTACACAAAATCTGTTAGGCTTTAACGAAGGAACCAGTCGACCATTAGGAATCCTCCCTAAGTTATCTATCACTTTGGGAGGGAAAATTGTTCATCTGAATGTGATGGTAGTCCAAGGGCTATTAGATTATAATCTACTCCTTGGACGTGAATATGGTTATAACATGGAAGATATTGTTTCAAAACTCTTCCAAGTGATGTGTTGCCCGCATGAAGGCAAAATTGTCACCGTTGACCAGCTTTCATTTCCCAGTCCAAGCATAGAGCCAAGTCAATAATCATCCCTAAATGGTCCTTTTACGTTAACAGTATCGCTTGAACCTTCATTCCATCCACCCGATATCCAAGAGGAATCTAATGAATGTAACAAAGCTTAGGGGGCATGCACCCTTGTCTATTGTGAATGCACCTAGTTGTAAAGATAAGTCTCCTTGTAGGTTATGTGATTGATCTGACACACCATTCACCTTTGTCTATTCTGGATGAAGCAAAGGAGGTGTTTTGTCTATTCTGGATGAAAACCATGCTCCCTACCCATAGTGATTCCCATTTGGTTATAGGAGACTCTCCTTTTCATAAGGGTGCGGGCATGCAAACCATTTTCATTTCTATTTTTCAATTTTCTTTTTCAATTTTTAGTTTTTTAATTTTTTAATTTTTAGTTTTGTCATTTCAAGCTTATATAAAACATAAAAAACTGCAACCAAGCATAGTTCCCCCACGGTTCAAGCTTTTCAAAAATGAACCCACCTTTAACTAAATAACCTTTTTGATTGCCATTATATCATCCTTTTGAACCTTGGTTTTGTACCTCTCATCACCGTGATCCCTTCGACTGATCATACGCTTCCACTTGGTTGATTTACCCCTTTTGACGAACAATTGTGATGAGTGGTCTTATTAGCTAGCCTCTTCATAGAATTCACCATGTTTTGACAAGTTCCAAATTTGCTGGAACCAGTTGCTACCCTAGACACCACTGGTTCCTCAAATCGAGTCTCCTTTAAACCCTTTTCAGACTTGTTAAATATGAAAATATTGTCGAGCCCTTAATCTTTTCAGCTCATTAAAGTGATTGGAAATGTCATCCCTCCCATATTATTTTATCCTTTTTCGGACCCTAGGGATTATCTCATAAAAAAATTTGAGTGCTTATCTTTTTCTACTCATTAAAGTGATCAGAAAAGTCATCCCTTTTGTATTATTTTATCCTTTCTCGGACTTAAGGGATTATTTTATGAAAAATAACTTTGGGAGTTTGCTTTTCATCCCTTTTCAATCTCTCTAAACGTGAAAAGGACTAAGTTATCCTTGTCATTAAACTCGTTAAAAAAATAGTGACAAACTTGTCCATTCTAGACGAGGCTGAGTTTCACTGTCGCTAGACCCATTAAAACATAGTGACAGGTTTGCCCGAAGGGTGAATTATAGAACAAGCATATGTTATCCTCCTCAAGCATGACAAAAATTAAGAGGCACTGGTCAGCAATGACTAGGGAAAAAGCGAAGAAACTTGAAGAATTTATGGTAGCAGGTCGCTCTTGAACAAGATACTTTCACTCCATAACCATGATTAAGTCAGGTTGGGTTATTCCGTTCACCGGTCATCTCACCATTGGTATTCCACACCATCCATCTTTTGGCATTAACACTACCAGTCCATCTCAATGTCGCTAACATGTTCAAGAGAAGTCATTCAGTTGAGAAACCACAAACCAATTATTGTCTCATCCACTACAATACCTCGAACGTTCATTTTTTCATGACCTCCATTCTTGAACCTTGTGTTCTCAGCTCATTTTCACCTCTAGAAATCATTTTGTTCATTTCTTGTCATAGATGTGGGATACATTAAGGCCCTCCTACAACGAGTCACTTCTTCTCGACATCAGCTCATTATCCAAGAAGTTGACTTAGAAACACCCCTTTAAGTGCTTTGAAGCTTACATGCATCAATGGCAAGTTTCTCACTTCTGGCGACAGGTTGACACCAATGGCCTTCGACCAATATATTTTGCATGGTGTTCGACATCAAATCATATATTCACACCACGTGAATTGTACTGTAGTACCTTGATGGTCATTATCATTATTGTTAATTCCTCGCGCATCTGTTAATAGCTCACATTATTGATTGCTAATCAGGCAATGTCTTTCCATGTTTGACTTCAAAACATCTCTTCACATGGATTGACAAGATTGAATTAGTTTTGAAGACCCTAGATCTAGTTTCATCCATTCGGGCTACGATACATTTAGGGATATAAAAACATCAAATGTGCAAAGGCACTACACAGATAGTCATCTGAATCAAGGATGATGACTCTACATATGAAGAATCACCAGTTTGCATCTACAAATGACAATCTGATCTATGTACATGAAATGAATTTATAAAGCTGAGCATGGGAATGCCTCCCTCAGCTACATCATGAAAATTATATTATGATGATGTATTGTATTGTAACTTATGCAGGTCACCTTCCAGTTTTAAACCTCGGATCCTCATGATAAAGCATTTCACTCAACATCAAAATTTACGACTTCATGCTTTTGGGGGAAATTGTTATAGACATATTTGGGCACATCAACCCCTAACTTACATGTCGATAAAATAGGGCTCTTCTACCCCTAAAAAAAGTTGTTTTATAACCTAAAAGAACATAGTCACCTGATTACATCATTCCCCAAAAGTTCCACCTGAGAAACCATCCAAAAATGACCTAAACTAAACCATGTTGACTACTCCACTAGCAGCGTTCGATGCATACTGAGTGGTACACTACCCAAGTGCAACACATACTGATTAGGCCTTCTATACGGTGCAATGGGTGACGATGGAAAAACATCCAAGATAATTTTCTAGGTGGTTGCTCATGGAATCTTTTAGAAACTTCTACTATGCTACTTGCCTCTCTAAATTCGCCCAACGATGAGTAAGAGATCCAAGAAATATCCAAGTCAAACCAATTGTAACAAGTTGAATGATAGTAATCAAATCCCAGAGATGACTCACACCCTTGTACACATCTCTAAATGGATCCCTCATCTAAGAGATCTAGAGGCAACAATATTGTGAATTGCAAGGAAGTGATGATAGTTTGTAATTGAGGAAAGAGCATTGTATTGTTGGTGTGATCTTGCTTTTTCATGAGGTGAAGAGGGATTGAAGCTGGGAGGATAGTATTGGATCGGACAACTGGGTTGTAATTCTCTCTTCTATTTGGTGAAGTTCTTCAAGTTTTCTTCCATATGATTGTGCAATTATAAATGTTATCATTTGTGAATGCTATCATTTGTTCATTATATATCTGATTTTGTAATGTTTATGTTATAGTAGATCAAGATGCTTTGATGGTTCTTTGTTGTTCTACTTGTGCAGGTACTCTCCAAGCAGGTTAACTATAGAGAGGAGTTGCAAGCTTGGTCAAGGGGGACTGAGATCAAACAAGGGATTAAGCAGAAGTTCTAGGTTGGTTCCTTTACCTTTGTCTTATCTGTTGCACATAGAAGAAATCATTGAATTGCTTTAAGTTGTTTTTTCTAAGGTAGCTTCCAAACCTAGAGGGCTAATCGTTCGACAAGACACTAGTTTTCCCTGGAACAATAGACATGTAAATCGGTAGTTTCTTTCCCTTAGGTGGGTTTTTAGCCTTACTAAAAATGATTTACAGCTATTGAAACACTAGATGTGACCAATTGAATATCTTCCCTTATGTGATGATCAGGTACAACATGCAGAACCATCATTTGGGGAAGGATTCAGTATTCTTGTGGCCATAGACTCGGCAACACAAAGCCATCAAGTATTGATACATGATTTTGAGAGACCTAGTTTTCTAAGTACTACTTAGATTCTAGAAAAATTTGGCTAGTACATTCCACCGTAACTTAATCGCCTCTTTATTATTCAGATAACTCCAAGCTACATAGAATTGAAAATCTAAGTGTTACTCAATTTTCGGCAAATTGTAAATCAATTGAATTTCATCTGGTTGAGAGGAGGTAAGTTGTTTCCCACTAATTCCATCTAATGCTATTCTCTTGGTGTCTAGACCCTGTAATATCCACTCAATAACATCTACACATAAGAGAGCTAGGTATCCGCAGGCCACCTTATGGAACATTGATTGTCATATGTTCATATAAACTTCCTTATCCTCTAACTCTTCCTTGAAATATCACGTAGTGAATGGATATCCTTTAACTCTTCCTTGAAATCTCACATAGTGAATGCACCTTTGATGATGATCCAAGTGACAGGAGAATTCTTCTCAGTATAGCAATGCGTATCAGACATGATAGGGACTCTAGTAGCTCTGTCGTTAGTGGACTTTTTGGTAATTCTCTCTATGTCCTCCTTTTATGGTGCTTTCTTGGGATGCATGGTTCTACTTGATGATGAAAGAGTGATGTGTTTAGTATTTGCAGTAATTGTTACAAGAGATGCACTCATGGCAATATTAAGTTAGTTCAAAAGATATTAGTTGAACAATCACCTCTCAAGGAGAAAAACAATCATTGAGGTAAAGTGATGGGGACATGTCAGGTTGCCTCGGCTGTCTACCATAAACCACAATACTCCAACCCACAAACACAAATCAGTTCTCCTTAATTCTGGAAATTCACAAATTTTACTTAAAACATGCAATCAAAACATAAAATATGGATTCTAATTCACAAGTTCCATGTGATAGTAACCTTCACATATCAATGGGACAACTAGAAAGACAGAATTGGCTTCCAAAAGCTCATATGCAACCCTAGAGAATTTTTTGTTGTAGGCACTACGAAATAATTTTGTAGCACAGTAAAAAAACTTGTAGGCACTATGAAATATTTTCATAGTACTTCCATAAAAGTGCCTTTTCAACTTCCAAGGTATGGCTCTGGTTGGTTCCTAATCATGTCTAGAAGGTCTTAACTTGTCTCCAAACATTCCACATGGCTTCACACACCTTTCCTTTCTTAGATTATACTCTCACTCAAACTAACAAGACAACAACAAATATAAAATGGTCTTTACTGCATTCAAAATAACATTCTCTAGTTTTCTGTTGCAACAACAAATTGATTACAAATAGAAACTTGTAGCCCCTATTCACACAATTTTTCTATGAAATTTACTACAAGAGTCCCACAAAGGAAAATGGAAAATCTTACCATGCAGTTTACCAATCAAATTAGTCAATGGGGTATTAACACAAGTACTTTATTTTTCTCTAGCAACACTCAACTTACACAGAGTGACACAACAACCACTCCATCACATGTTTGGAAACAAATACAATTAAATCCCAAGGTGTATGACTAAAGCACACAACAATTAAGTCATTAGCTCTTAACATCAATTGATTTATTTCATTACAACATCTTACAACTATACATTGACATCACATGGTTCCTACAATGCATATGTGGCATTACAATATACCAGTAGTGATTACACACATTCCTAGACTCACATTCCCACATTATAAATACTTTAACAACCACTACAATTACCATTTGAAGCTACAAATTCATACACGGGTAAATACATATTCAGCCAAAAACTACACTTGGAAAAAGAATCAATCTCATTCCTAGAGAACACAATTACTACAATTCACAACATATTCAGATTCTTAATGAGTGCAAACAAAAAATTTCATTAGTGATAGAAATATAGAGGAAAATACATACACAAAGGCACATAAACATGTTTTCTCACTAATCAAATTTTGCATACATTAAACTAGCTAGATCTTACAATGTCGACATGTGCATCCTAGGTCTCACATCCTCTTCTTCTCCTCCTAGTGTTGAAGCTTCTCCTCTCTACCTTTGCTGCAGTTCTTCCTACCCTCTTCTAAAGCACCCATTTCTTTATAAATAAAGATAGTATGGGTAACCAAGAGTCGCAAGTGATTGTTTGTTTCCCCTTCTCATAAAATATGGGAAACTAAAATTACATTTACATTAGGAAATATTTCTCCCAACCTCTACTAGAAACAAATTCTCTTCCTAATGTAAATATCTACAATTTCTCACAAAAACGTTTAAATTTATCTCAGTATCATGATGTAATCAACCCATCACATTAGTAAGCTCCAGTCGACTCTTCATCAAACTTTGTGTTCTATCTATGCACATGCATGAGAATCCCAAGCTACAATAATATGACTTCCTAGTCATATGCGTTTGGTATTCTTGAACAAATTCAACTCATGAGCTACAACACACCTACGTTGTAGCAAGCATCCACCTTGCTATACAATACTTCACCAAGCTTCCTCTAGAGTTTTGTCTATTGGAATATTCCTTCTTCTCTTCTCCAAAACCATGTGAGAACTCCTTTCTCTAGACTGCTACAAATTTCCTCACCTTCCTCCACAATCACTGGCATAGTGAAAAAAATGTCTTACTAGATCCTTAACAAGATTGTACCTTCTTTCTCTACTTTTGCTACAAACTCTAAAATTTACTCACTTCTGAACTATTCAAACTTCCCAATACATAATAGGTTGTCTCCTCATCCAACCAAGTATACCTTCCTTCTTTATTTTTGTTAATCTCATCATCTAACTCAACGCTTGGTTGAAATTTATTGTCTCCAGGCTACTCATCAAATGTTCTTCCACTTCATCACATGTGTTCAACACCCTTGGTTTGTTTTTCCATGGTTGCAACTCAACTGCCTTGAGCTTTTCCTCCATTCAAAATTTACCTTTGTCTCAACTTCATCTACAAAAAATCCATTTTACTCTCTTCGAGAGACTTCATCCATAACCCTGGCATTCCCCATCTTCCTTCTATAAGAGACCTCTCATAATATCTAGCTATGATTTCATTTCATATACTTCTCTATGGATTTTGTACTCACTTGCTCTACTATGGATTCTCTCTAAACCTTACTATGACTTTCAATGGTAAAACACATCCTTCTTCCATGAATGGCTTCCTGTGAACTATTAGGTGCACAGAAGCCATTGCAACAAGTTGAATTCATCAGCCTATTTGTACATACCATAATAAGCTCTCCCAAGCCTAGTCTTATCTTGGTATTCCTACTAACTCCTTCCTTTGAAATATCCATCTAAACACTCTGTACTCTTATGGCCTCTGCATGCAATTAGCTCATCTTCTTCCTCTGATAGCTTTGTTGTTCTTCCTCACTTTCTACCACAAGGTTCCTTGCCATCATCCTAAATTGAAAACATTCATCAAACTATAATTAATCCATAATTAACTAAAAACAAAATACCACTACCTTCTGGCTCAATCTTCACACAACTATTTTTGCATAATTCTTCTTACTATTGTCATCCTTTTGTTGTTGGAGAACTTCTTGTTCAACACCATTCCTCCTACTCATAACTCTGGTCATCTTGACTTTCTTGAGTTATGCTCTAAATCAACCATCTCCTTCTTAAATCCTTCATCACTCATTACTTTGAGTCCAACTGATTCACACTTTTTCTTCTTCTCCTTATGACCTTCCTTTGAATCCCTACTATGACTAATAATAGTCATCTTCATCTCTTCCTCTTGTGAACTCTCCTTGTCTACTAGTGAGCCATAATAAGCCATTCTTTTAAAAACTTTGTGAGATGTCATCCATAATAAGTCGTCTTTGTTGGAAAATACTGAGAACGGCAGGTGAATCTGTATTCCTTAGAAATGAGCACTTTTAAATCTTTTCAAAGCATTAGTTACTCTTTAATTGTCATCAATTTTTATTTAGTAACAAAAACGAATAAATGAACATTGTAGGCACAAAAGTTTTAGGTGGAAAACCCCTCCAGGCCAAAAACCACTGAATTATTTTCTAATAATTCATTAATCTTCAACTCCAGTTGAAAAAGAACTCCAAATTCCTAGAATCGAGAAAATCATTCTTCTTCAGCTCCCACTGGATGGATGCTCCAATGCCTGAGATTCTTCAGTAGTCAACTGAATGGATGCCCCAATACTCAATGAGCTACAACTCACCCTAGAACCTCCCTACCACCCTAAAGTTTTCACATACTTGAACATGTGGGTAACTTCATGCACCAGCCCTACCATCACCCTACCACCCCATAGAAGAATAAAAGAAGAATGGACTCAGGTACCAAGGAAAATGATCCACTTTACAATGATATAGAATGATGTAGAGGAAGAAGACACATTAGACCATAACCCCAACTATGAAATAACCACCTAATGATGATCCTATACCTCCCAACACTGCCTCTTCAACTCTTGGTAGATAATCACTTATACAACTTTTACAATGATGCTTTTACAATGACTTTGTACAATGATACTTTTACAATGATTGTATGCAGTGCTTCCCACTTGAAGACTTCATGTGGTGAGCTTATTTTCACTGTTTTTCACTTTGATTATTGCTCTTGTCATGCTACCATTTATCACTCTTTAGAACATTATATTATGCATTGAGTCTTCTCTTGATTAATATATAATACCTGCAAAAATTATTCAAAGAAATACCCATGAAATGATAATAGTAAAACTTACCTCATCGTGCAGAACATATGTCAGTACTAAACACAAACAAAAAATTAGAATACAAAGAAACTAATTCGATTAAGAGATGAACATGCATATACATAAGACACCTACCTATAGCTTACCTCAGCTGCATCATTTTGTTGCACCTTTTTCTTTGCTACCCTAGAAAGTCTGGTCCTTTGCACCCCTTGACAACACTTGATCTAGTTTTTCTTGCCGTCTAGGTGCATGATATTTAAAATGATGTATCTATAGAATTTCATATCCCCAACATGTGATATTCAATCCTATAGAATGCCTCTAAGTGATGTTTCGAATGCCATAGCTCTAACCCAATTTGGACTCTTCAAGACAAAGTTATGACCAATATCTCACAATGACCTAATTATGGACTAAATCAATAGAAAAAACTTGTACGACATAACACATGTCACTATTTCTTCCTTTAGATATGAAATTGATATACAAAAAACTACAGTCCATGCATTGTCTGCCACTTTTTACAAAATTCCAATCCTCTTCTTTGACAGAGAGTTGTGACGATTTTCCCAAGGTCACTTCTTTGAGATGAAATTTGGCAACCTGCAAAACCCTAACTTCCATAGATCATATCTCCGAAAATGTACCAAATCAAGATCCGAAATTTAGTAACAACATTCATCAGGATTGTAAATCAAATGGGTTTTAATTTCAAAATTGAAGACTTTGCATAAATGAATTTATAGCGAAAATTCGACGATCACTATGTTTGGAGGATATATGAGAGTTCCTTTTATAGAGTTGAGAGGGGCTTCTATAGAGAATGTTGGAGGGATTTTAAGAGCTTAAAAAATTATTAATTACTGACTATTCAATGACCAAAACCCATTATGAGTGTCGTGACACAAACCCATAGGATTTTAGCCCACTAACTGGGTTTACTAACTTCAAACATGAATATCTCTCAATCTGTGAACAATTACTTCACGTGTCAGATATCAACAGAAACATCTTGATGAGTAGAATATATCTAGAAGATCCTTGAGTCAAAATAGAGTATTTTGTAATGCCAAAATTCCCTTGCAATATTAAGTTATCCCCTGGTGCTTCTTGGGTTGACATCAATGACAACCTCAGATCATCTTTAGATCAACAATCTCCCCCTTTGGCATTGGTGGCAACACAAGTACCCCCCAGCAATCAAGGCACCTCTTCCTATTGCCTACTCTCCCCCTTTGACACCATTGGAAAAGGGAAACTCCCCCTAACACACAACAATCTTGTGGACCTGCATACACTTCCACTCCCCCTTTATTTTATGAATAAGGAAAATCTAATGAGAACTTGGGAGAATCCCAAGCTTCTGGTGAAGATATTCAAATGCTTCATGAGGTAAAGGTTTAGTGAAGATATCAACGATTTTTTGTTTTGTACCAACATGTTGAAGTTTGATATTATTTTCAATGATTTGTTCTTTCATAAAACGATATTTTATCGGAATGTGTTTTCTTTTTGAATGCATGACATGATTCTTGGAGATGTTGATGGCACTGGTGTTATCACAAAATATGGGAAGAGGCTCACTGAATTGTACTAGAAGACCTTGCAAGGTTTGTTTCATCCAAAGGACTTGAGTACAACATGTTGTCACTGCAATGTATTATGCTTCTGCTGTAGATAAAGAGATTGAAGTTTGTTTTTGTGAAACAATGATACAAGAAAACCACCTAGATAGAATGTTGCTCCAATAGTACTCTTACGATCATCAATGCTCCTTGCCCAATCCGCATATGTAAAGGCTTGAATAATGAGATTGCTTCCCTTGGGATACCACAAGCCATACTCTTTTGTGCCCTTTAGTTATCGAAGAATTATTTTGAAGACAATAATATGTGATTATTTTGCTACTGCTTAGAATCTTGCTAGTTGTCAACTGCTTGCATAACATCTAGTCGGGAGGCTGTTACATATAGAAGAATAACAAACATAGATCTATACAACCTCTGATCCACATCCTTAGATGAGTCATCTATGCTCAATTTGAAACCTGTTACCATTGAAGTAAGGATAGGTTTGCAATCTTCCATTTTGAATTTCTTGAGGATTTCCTTGATGTACTTGGATTGACATATAAATATTCCTTTCTGTTGCTAAGATATTTGAAGCCCTAAGAAGTATGCCAACTCACCATGTAAAGACATCTTGAATTCACTTTGCATATTTGTAGCAAAGTTCTTACTTAGTCAAACATCATTGCTACCAAATACTATATCATCCACATACAACTAAAAGAATATTAAATTATCCTTATCTATTTGTACATAAAGATTGCTATTAGCAGTACCTTTCTTGAACCCTTGCTGACATAGATATCTGTCAAGATGAGCTCACCATGCTCTAGGAGCCTTCTTGAGACCATACAAATCCTTCTTTAAATAATCTTGTTTTTCTGATAGTACAAAACCTTCAGGTTGTTCAATGTAAGCTTCTTCTTCTAATTCTCCATTCAGAAATGTTGACTTCACATCCATTTAGTAGTGTTGGCATTATGGCACAGGTTTGGAGCTATGGCACAGGTGTTGTCCTTGATGGCAACTCTCTTTAGTAACATATCCCATTTTAGTCGCTCAGAGAGAAGAAAAAGACATATACACAAGTTCATCCAAACAAATACGCGTATACAGGTGGGTTATACGTTGAAAAAGCATGTATATGTTGGGGATCATACTTTTGGTCCATGTTAGTTAGTCCTTGGGATTTGAACCTATGTTTTGGACCATGGCGTCTCGATAGATGTGTTGATCCCTAGTTTTGGGTTCATGGTAATGAAATGTTATGGTTTTGGACCATGGTATTGAGAAAGGCCTAAGACCATAAAAGAGGAAGGAGATCATGTGGCAAAGCACCATCCGCATTATTATTAAATATCTAATAAAGTGATAGAGTTGGTATATTGGTAATTGGGTTGTGATGCAGATCTGGATCTGAATGAAGGAGGAACCTTAGCGCAAAAGAAGGATAAGATCTATCCATGGGTCATAATCTTTAAGCTTGAATGATAGTATCTTTGTATGATTTTGGTCTGCTAGATGTGGTGCTTACTTGATCTATAAGTCTGATAATCTGGGTTAATTAGTAATTGAATATCTGAAAGAGTGAATTATCATTCATATATCTATACGCAGGTTCAGTGAACTGAAGCCGTGTATACACGTAGGTTAAGAGAAGTAAAGAAGCGTATACGCAGTTTGTTCCATACGCAGAAGCATAAGCACGCAGGTTTCAGGCTGTTAAAGTAGCGTATATATTTTGAATTGTGATCTTGCTGCTTCTATCTAGTATTGTTGTGTTCTGGGTTCAGTTTTCTGGTATATGGTTTCTGGTACTGTGATTGGGTACAACTATCAGAGAAGTATCTACTTGATTCAAATCTAATTGATGGAAAGGAGATTGTTGATAGAGAAATTCTTGATGATTGATTGATGTTCATGGATCCAGTCTGAAAATTTATGAAACGTGGTCCCTAGAAGAAAGAGAAGGTTGTAGCCTTTTGTAGACCAGCACCTACGTACTAGTATCTTAGCTAGTGCAAGAGCTAAAGGGGGTTGTAGCTCCCTTCCAGGAGAAGCTGGAAAACGAGAGAGAGTTGTAGCTCTCTGCAGGTTGTAGCCTGCGTAATAGTAAAGGACTACACCAGTACATTGTAAACAGAGGTTTCTAATTAAAGAAAGATAGAGATGAATTGCAGCATGTGCTTTTCACCCACATTGGGTTTCCACCTTATATCTTGTGTTCTTGTGTGTGATTGTCTTTATGCTCTGTTTTACTGTCTCTAGTTACTGTTTATTTGCTTCTACATCACAGATTAACAATCATCATTAGAAGGTTAAAGTAAATTAAAAATTTGCTTTGTATAGGCGGGTTTCGTTCTGAATAGTTGTGTATATATGCGGGTATAATTAAATGAAGTAGCGTATACAATTTATTTTCAGAAAAGGAATATTTGACCTGATAATACTGATTCACCCCCCCCTCTCAGTATTATTTCCAACAATTGGTATTAGAGCAGGTCCTTCTGAAGGAGCTTGATCGCTTGAAGGAAGATCTTTCATCATGAGCAACTA